>JAIPRM010007611.1:0-16982 GCA_025469315.1 Stegophylla sp. TES_Ste_2020 | reverse complement strand
TAATTATCCCTAGATATTTTATTTCTTTAACTTTTTCAATTATACAACATTTTGAATTACAAGTCTTATTTAGGTTTTTATTACATTTTAACGAATGAATTATAAGATTATTATTTACTAAAACATTCGATGTTTGTTGTTCAAAAAAGATATATTTTGATTTGATTAAATTTAATTTCAGTTTATTTTTACAAAACCAAGCATATATAGTATTTAATATCTTATTAGCTTCATAATATAAAATATCAACTGTTGGCTCAGATAATAATACAAAATGAATAAAACTTGTTAATTTGTATTGTACTTACTTAATTTAATTTAATATATGAATACTTTTTTCGAAAATATAACAATAACAATTACTCTGATGGGTACCTAGAGTCACGTTATCATTTTTGTTGCATTGTCCATGTGTTTCCGATAACAGTGTGCATATATGCAGAGGGCATGGTTTTTATAGTAATTTGAAATCTCCAAAAAAAAAAACCAAATGTTTTCATTTTTACATTCATAAAAGGGGATAAGCATACCTAATGAATCACCCTGTATATTAAAATATATCTATATAATATTATTATTTATGTGAAGGTACATTTTCCTCACTCCTTACCAAATACCAAGCGGGCTGCCTTATTTTCCCTGAGTAACCTGAAATTCCAATCCGTCCTAATCCTATATTCGTATATTTATATACGTATATATGCTTGATTAGGATTTTTTTTTCTAATAACAATAATAATAAATTCAAAAATTTATATAAAAATAGTGATTTAATGTACATTTAACCATAGTAATTATTAATGTTAATAATACACATTTTTTTTATAATTCAAAGTACATAGGATTTAGATCCCTGTACCAATTATTATACATTATTGTAGTTATTTTAAAAATACGCATAATAAAAATAATACAGTTATGTAAAATTAATGTATATAATCTTCTTTCAAAGTATTATAATATGCATGTTTATGCGCATTATAGAACTTATATATTGTTGTGTTTGTTTTAGAAAATGCCAGTTCCTCGGAGAGTCATGACAAAATAGATGAATGTAAATAAAATTGATATTTAAAATTGTCTCTTATTATTTATTTTGCACAATATACTTGTATGATATAGTCATAGGGGGAAATAAGGGGACTTAGGGCAACCTCCCCGTCACCCCCCCCAAAAAAAAAACCCACTCAAATCCTTCCAATATTCTTTATAATTCATAATTTAATGCCATTAAAAAGGGCTAAGTCAAAAAATTAAAGTTTTCGCCCCCTCTCCACAAAATTTTCAATTGTGTCCATGAATATAGTTGTAAATAATAAAATCAATAACCTATTTGACCTGCACGTTTTATTTATTTGTGAAAACGATAATGCTATTTTAACTAGAGCTTGAAACCGAAACGATTTTTTTGGGCGGTATCCTTTTCCGCCAAATCCAAAAACGTTGATTCTTTTTTCTGTCAAAATCATACCTTTATCTTTTCCACCAAATTTGATAATATTTTTATCAATAGTAGGTATGTATAATAATTAATAATTATTGTGCTGTGGTTAGAAATCCGTCAGTGCGCCAATATCCGAATGCGCGAATCGATTAAATATTATTCTTGATATTTTATTTATAAAACCGCTTATCGATAATTATCGATATCAAACCGAAATGTCCCCACGTTGCACAGCAAGTCGACGGACATATATATAGATTGGGCGATCTGAAACAACGGTGCCGAGAAGCGTAGCAACGAGTGTCAAAATACTCGCAGAAACTGATGGCCAATTTCTGCAGTGAGATTTTAGATTATCAAAAATGTCGCATATTTGCAAATAATATCGATATTTAGAAATTTAGCAAAAAAGGGAAAGTTGTGGTTTTGGCGGAAATGAGTTGTACTCGATTTTTCCGATTTCGATTTCGGTTTTGTATATCCGTATACATTTTTTCCATATCAATTTCTGATATAACTAATTGATATTAACAACTAAAATTAATCTTTATTTTTTTTTTTTTTGACGAGATTCTCAGAATACGGGAAACTCGCCTCAAACAGGTTAGTATAAAAATCAATAACAAATATTTTTAAATTAATTGTAATCATTTGGAAGCATACATTTTTTTTCTATTACCTAAATGTTCGCTGTGTTAAAATGTATTTAAGTAATTACTTTAGTTTTGTAGCGTGCCTGCTCGTTGTATAGATACCAGTCGTGTAATATGAGTAGACAAGTTACATAAATTTAATAATATATCACAACAAAATACTTTATTGTAATTTATTATTATTGAATAGTGAATTTAAACTTATTAGAAATTTGAACAGAGTTTTAAATTATTTGAGACTGTTTGCCTTTTGATTGTAGTTTGAACGAGCGTGGAGTAGAGTCGTTGAGTGCACAAGTGACACCTTCTGGTCACTTCTTGGTAGGTCAGCTACGTCTGACTTGTGGTGTGTCCGGGTAGTTATTTTATAGTAATTTGTGACGTCAATCGTCTCCTTGGACGCCTGGATGGCCTGGTTTAGTATCTGGCACGTGTAGGCTCGTGTATAGTTACATAGATGAAAAATACATATTTGTGCAGAAAAGTATGTGTGTGGTGGCTTAATGTATGGCCCAGTGTGCTGGCACGTGTATACAATTTATTGTAATATAAGTTTCTACTTTTATGGAATGTGTTAAATTAATACATAATAAAATGATGATAATATAATAATAATAATAATATATATAACGCTTAGTATGTAATATTATGTTGCGCGTGTACAATAACAATTTATTTAATTATTATTACTATTTATATTATTTAATGATAATATACCATGTACAGCAATTTAGGGTGTACAGATATATTACAGTTTACTTTACTTTTTTTAATATTTTTATCCCATTGAAATAAGTCGATGCTTATAATTAAATCATAACTTTAATAACGGAATCTCGTATTAACGTAAAATAATTGTTTTGTTAGGAACTTTCCATTGTGCTGGAACGTCTTTCACAGGTACCTTTGTAAAGTTAATAGAATGAATTATAGATATTCTACACAAATTATTATATTACATTTGTGTGTATAATTATTTTATATTTACTAAACTGTACATCGTTTTGATTGCTTATGACGATTATTATTATAATCATAAAGAAAACACTACAAATATGAAAAATTTACGTGTAGAATCGTTTTTAAATTATTTAATAATATTTTGTATCGACCTATATATGAATGATGTTTTTATGAACCGATAATCACACTCAATCTGTGTAAAATAAACATGTCTTACATAAATTATTATATAGGTATGTTATCGACAATGTGGGCACATGTAAATTCCGCCCAAAATAATTTTCAGGTAAAAAAAGGTACATGTTAATTCGGCCCAGAAAAACAGGCAGGTAAAAAATGATAAATGTAAATTCCACCCGTGTTATAATAATACTTCTAATAAACACATCCTACGTATACGTAAAAAGTTCGAGTTTTTGTTTTTTTCAATCAAAAGCGTGTATTTTCTAATTTCTAATATAATTAATACATTTATTCCATATCGTCAGTATACAAATTTGTAAATATGTCATATTCATATATTAATAATAATAATGATAATAATAGGCAAATATAGATTATTCATTATAAGTATTTAAACAAATTTATCGCACCATCAGTGCAAAAGTATGTGCAAATAATATAATGTAGCTAAAATAATATTGCTAAATTACGAAATACGACCATTTAAACATATTTATTATTAACAATACTATATAGAAAATTTCTATTAAAAATTATTATACTAATATTTTGCTAAAGACTTGCTGTGCAACTAACTTGGGGACATTTGGGTTTGATAAACGGTACTTATCGATAAGCTAAGAAAATACTTTGTAGAATATAGATCCGTTAATGCTTATCTGAAAATACTTACGTTCAAAATTCTGGTTTAAATGTGGTATCGTTGCTTAAAATGTTCTATTTTCAATCGTAAAGAGTTTTTTTGAAGAGTTAAATATTGGCGCAAGAGGACTACGAACTTGGCACATTCGAATATTAGCGCCGCGTACGGTCACGGAACGCTTAGTTAAAAAAAAATATTTTTCTGGGCGGAATTTACGTGTACCTTTTTTTACCTGTCAAAATTTACCGGCGGAATTTACTATAGACCTTTTTTTTTTTTGGGTGGAATTTACAATCACCCCGACTATGTTGTTAAAACCAGCAATATCGACTAGGCGTTGTCAACAGTACCGGTGAATAATATCAGTCATTGTTGGTAATCAATGTATATTTCCGTCATCGACTGTTACGTAGTAAGTTATATATAGTATATACATTTTATAGTAAGTTTAATTATTATAATGATTGATGTTGATAATACACATTTTTATGATGATTGTAATTGATTCAAAGGAAGTAAAAATAATTATAAATTCAAAAATTTATATGAAAATAGTGATTCAATGAACACTTAACATTTAAATTATAATATAAAAACACTTCAGTTATGCAAAATCAATATATATACATATATAATCTTTTTTCAAATTATTATATACATGTTTATACTCATTATAGAATTTAAATATAATATTTGTTTTAGAAAATGCCAATTCTTCAGAAAATCAAGACTCAAGCGAAGAATGTAAATACAATTTATATTTAAAATCGCCTTCAATTATTAATTTTACAATATACTTGTGTGATATAGTCATAGACGGAAATAGGGTAGCCCCCTCCCCCACAAAAAAACACCATTCAAAGCCCTTCTGAATTTTTTATAAATCACATTAAGTCATTAAGTTATTGCTGTTAGAGGGGTCTAAATCGAACTCCCTCTCCAAATTTTTATTCTATTTCGGCCAATGAATATAGTTGTAAATTATATAATTAATTTGACAAGCTCGTTATTGATCCGTAGAATGATAATGCTATTTTAACCAGAGTTTGAAACCAAAATGGTTTTTTCCTATATCATTTTCGGCTTTGAATATCGGCATAAATTTTTTCGTTTTCAAATTCCATTATTCATTTCTTCCGTTCATTATTTTGATTTTTAACACAATTATTTTTTTAAATAGCGATCATCTAATAATTTAGCCGATAGGTATAAAAACCTATTTGCTTGAACTGTGTTTAGATAGATAAAAATAAGTTAATCACTATGTAACTACGAGTATAACATAAACGAAGATTGCAATTTGATCAATAAAATATTATGAGAATCTTTAAATATTATTTTCTCATTAATGACTATAATGACTTACCTAAAAATTATTTTATTTGTGTATGATATATTATCAAAATTATAATAAATATATCACTAATATGTAATATCGTTTAAAAAACCGGACATTCTTCATTATTCGGGTAGGATTTGGTGGGAGGTGTTGAATTTTAAAGGAGCGGTGAATAATTTTTTTAATAAAACGATTCTGAATGGAGCATCAGTTTATACAAGACAATTTTACTTAAAAATTATAATGTTTATTAATATGGCAAACAGGGCCGAATTTAGCATAAGTGCCGCCTAGGCACCATTAAAATTTTCCACTCCTCCATCCTATAACTCAAATTTTATTTTGACAGTGCAGCGCCATAGCGAGGCAACAATGGGCGCATATTATGCATCTACTTATTATATTATAATATAGTATTCTTAGTATAACATAATGATGGTCGATTTTGCGAATAAATATAGACAAAAATTATGTACCTTTAATCCTAACAATTTTAGATACTGAACGAAGTGAAAAATCTAGTATCTTAACAACGATGTTTATTATTTTTTTTTTTTCTGTGAACACTTTCGTAAAGAAACACTTGTTCAAAAGTCTCGATCAACAACTTTTTGAAACCGGATTTGCTTCTAATTGGTATATTAGAGAAATCATATTTTTTTTTAGGAGGGAAAAACTAGTAAAAATTTGATAAAAAAGACTCGTACACTATCATTTTTTGATTCAAACTTTATGAAAATTTAAACATAGATAAAAAATAATATGAGAAACGTTTTGACGGAAGAAAATTTTGAAAATGCGGAAAAAAAATTTTTGCATATTTTTCTGACACTTTTATTTCTCATTAATCATTTTTTTTCCTTTTCTTTATTTATTAGATAAAAAAGTAAAGCGAAGTAAAGTATAGACAAAAAAAGCCGGACATACTTCACACCACGGATATTTTTCTCTCTTTGGGATAGATCCTCTTAGTGGGTGTGTTGAAAATGACGACTATTATTGTTCTTTATGTTGTTAACTTCCTTCGTTCAGAACCGTCTTATTGAAGAAATTATGTTATCGTTTCTTTAAATTTCTATACACCTACCAAGAGTATCTGACCTGAAGAGCGAAAAATATCCATGGTGCGAACTGCGAAGTATATCCAGCTGTTTTATCTATACTTTACTTTACTTTTTAATACGTGATCTACAAAAAATAAAATATAGAAAATACATCAATTTTTTATTTTACAACGATAAATTTGCTGCTCCTCAAATTTTGCCACCCTAGGCCTGGGCCTCACGGGCCTAGGCCAAAATCCGGGCCTGATTACAAAAAAAAAAAAAATTTTGTACTCAGCCAGTTTTATATCCAAATATTAACTGAAAATAGGGGAAAAAAATTGAAGAGAAAAAAATGATAGAAATTTTGTTTGAAAATTGTTTTTTCATATTTTCAAAATATTCTTGCGCCAAAATATTTCTAACATTATTATCTATTTAAATATTAATTTAAATAAAGTTTGAAATAGAAAAAGATAGTTTTAAAGGAGCTTATTTAAAAATATTGATTAATTTTCCCAAATTTCGAGAAAACTGTTATGAATTTCAAAAAATGAGCTCTCAAAAGTACCATCTAGAGGCGTATATCCCAAAATTTTTTGGTTAAAACTTTTGGACCAAGTATTTTCATATGAAGAAAAAAGTGTTTACAGAAAAAAATGAATAAAAATCATTGTGAAACATCTTCGCTCCACTCAAAATCTTAAATAATGATATGTATTATTAATTATAATTCAAATTATACAAATTATATGTGCCCTTCCTATTAAAATATCCGAAATCCGACCCTGCTCAAAATACAAGGCCATCATAAAACTCCCCAAATTTTAGTTGTATCGAATTCTACTGTAATGATTTCTATGATTTCTGAAATTCGAACATGTATTTTTTATTCATTGTTTAATAATTGTCATTTCGTAGTCACACTTATGACGCAGTTGGATATTAGTGAATTGCTTCCTTGCGATCACCAAGTTGGCGGTCATAAATTCACTAACAAAAAACCATTATTAGGTTTGTACGGGAATGGGAATGTCGGATATTATTGTTAATAACCAAACATTTATTTGATTCCATAGGTTTTTATGTTTATAAAGGTTTTATTTTAAAATCATTTGAAGATAGTAAAAAAGGAAAAACTGAAGTTAAATTTTATGAAGAAGTAAACAAAAATAAAGAACTAGAGCAACTTAGGCAACTAATTCCAACATATCATGGAATCGTCAAATGCAAAGTTAATTCTATAGGTTAGTACTTGCCTATATTTATTAAATTATAATATAATAACCAAGGCTAGGATTTGTATGCAATAAAAAATTGTAAAATATGCATTTTATTTACCAAAATATGCATTTAAATTTTTATAAGATAAACACAAAAATATAGTTACAGAAAAATATTTATTTTAGGAATTTATCAATGATTGGCTGTTTGTCATAATATAATAGAATTGAGAAATAAAATAATTTAGAAACAAAATTTATAATTCTCATTCAGTAGTGGAAATACGTGTGTTACATGCTATGGCAAAAAATTATTTACGAAATATACTATAAAATATGCATTTTTCACACTCTTATAGTCGAAATATGCAATAATATTAATTTTATTCAATATATGCAAAAATATGCATTTTACCCAAAATATGCAAAAACATGCAAAATAAAAACATCATCATTTATCTTATCATGAGGTGATTCGTGGACAATACTCACAAAATCAATAATTAGAAGTCGCATAAAAAACATGCTGTAGCATATAAATCCTAGC
The DNA here is from genome assembly GCA_025469315.1 of Stegophylla sp. TES_Ste_2020. Classification (NCBI taxonomy): domain Eukaryota; kingdom Metazoa; phylum Arthropoda; class Insecta; order Hemiptera; family Aphididae; genus Stegophylla; species Stegophylla sp. TES_Ste_2020. The sequence continues at coordinate 8,944 of JAIPRM010007611.1, read as the reverse complement.
CCTGGTTATAACCAAGTAATAATTAAATGACAAGGACAGTTCACAAAAATCGTTCATATTTGTTTATTACTCATCAACTTATTTGTCAATAGTAAAACACACTCGCAGCGAACCTATTTTCTTTAGAAAAATAACGATTGTATGTACTCATAAAATGTAAAATATCAAACATATTATAATAAAAAGCAGTTAAATTATTAATTTATTGAAAACTGTTGAATACTTGCAGGTTAGGCTAAAATCAGTTTCAAATGAATGTATTGACAAGTTATTGCGTAGCATTCTTTTTTTAATATATTTAGTATGTATTCTTAAAATGACTTTAAATAATATTTATGATTATTAATAAAAAAAAAAAAAAAATAACGCTTAGATATATGCAACTAACGATTTGAATACTCTATGTCTCCTAGTGTCGTCTGGAAAAAATGTATACCAAAATAATATTAAGTGAAGGTTAAAAATAACGAGCTATGATTATAATTTGATACTATTTTTATTATATCTATTTATTGACAATAAAAATAAAACAGTTAATACAATTTTAGCACAAGAAAATTTACAGTATTGACACTTCCTCAATAAGCAAGCTTGTGGTAGGGGATAGCGAATTTATAATCTATAATATATGTACATTAGCTAAAAACTACAGCGACAGCTACTCTTAGCATATAATATAATCAAATAAAATTCAAAATTTAGTTAATTATTACATAATATAAGTATTAAAGTTATTAAAGATAAAAAGAAATAAATCAAATATCAGAATATAAATTAAGATTTTCAGATACACATATTATATTTTAGTTTTAAAGAATGTATGAAATTAATTAATCGGTTTTTATTCGATGTCTTGATGTGATTTAAATTAATATTAAATTTTCTACAAACCACAGCTCCAACAAAATTTACACTTGTCTGCCCGAAATCAGTTTCAAACTCAATAGAATTTTAATTAGATAATTGTTTAGACCTAATCAGGATGTAGAGAAGATAAAGGGTGAAACTACATGTACATATTCCCATCGCTAATTCTTTCGGCATTCTGGTAGGTGGCGCCACCATTCGCCCGAAGGCCGGTTTTTATGTTGTGAATACATTTGATATTATACGATATACGAATGATTACTACAAATTTTCGTTCCTATTTACATATTAATACTTTAACTAAGTAAGGATTATTTTTAAATTTATTAGTTAATTTAGTACATATTAAAAGAGTTTTAATTAAGGAAGTTTTATTTTACTTATTATTTTGACAAGAATATATAATAGGCTATATCATTTTTAATTGTTTAGCTAAATTTTTTTGTTTTTTTTTTTTTTTTTTTTTTTTTTTTCTCTAGTTGCATTTTCTGCATCATACGCGAAATTATTATTGTGTATCAACTGAAGCTCGATTCAAAATATTTTTATAATTTATAGTTTATTTAAAATTCAGCATACCCACAAGAAAAATCCACCCAATGACCCATAGTGCAATGTATGTCCGGTTTTTAATTCTAAAAGCTTTACATTTTAGTACACGTAAAAATTAATCAGTTACCTTCACAAATAATGAAACGAACATGGATTATTCAGTTATTAAATAACAATTATTTTATATACTGAATATATTACTGAATATTTATTGTTATATGAAGCTCGGCTCAATATTAATTTAATGAATAAATGTATTGATCATTTCTTTGAAATTCAACTCATTCATCGAGAAGTGACGTATTTAGTTTTTGGCACTAGTAGATTACATTAAATCAGCGCAGTCCCCTCCTCCCTCCCCCATACAAAACAATGAAAACATAGTAATGCTAATAATATTTTGGCTTATTTAATAATATTATTAAGTTATTCGCAAACATAAAAAAAAAGAACATAGAAAATTAATGGATTAACTTTGATTAGATTTAAGCATCAATATTTTTCTAAAAATTAGATTCACAAAATGGCAATTTTAATTTTTTTCTAAAACTGTAGTATAAAATTTCAAATTTAAAAATTTGGGTCCCTTAAAGAAAAAAAAATATTATGAGAAGAAAGTTAAAAGTCATTAATAATTAAATAAAAGTTATTGCTTTTGCCAAATCATACTGAGACTTAAAGTATATAGAATTTTTTTTTTCATATAGTTAGGTACCAAATACAAAAATTATTTATGAATTAATTGGAGATATTTAGTTACAATTTAATCTAATCAACTACATTAATTTTAATTTATTGAAATTTGTATAAAATATAATAGTTTTATACAGGCACAGTTGTATTAAGCGTAGTGGAAAAAAAAATCCTCGAAAATAATGAAATTGTTGACATATAGTGCCATTAATCACACAAAACTTATTTCAAAGCTGGTTTAAGGAGGAAATCTTTTGCCAGAGTCTTTATTTTTTAACTCCTTTATGGGACCACTCGACGATATCAAAAATAATAAGATTCGTTTGCATTGAAGATTTTATACATCTTTGTTGAATAACACTTTAGTAGTCAGTTTTTACCCTCTCTTTCCTCATAATAAGAAACGTTTGAGGGCACGTCAAAGTCGTTTCGAGGGTTCGTCGCTGTGTTCAGCGAAGGGGAGGAGATTATTCTGTCCATGATATTTTATAATGGGGTGCACGAGTGTCTCACACACACACACACACACACAAATTCGCGTTCTATCGACGTCGCAGTCGTCAAATGTTTCAAATGTTGGCCGTGTTACAAGAAATACCGTAATAGGAAAAATTTTTGGAAAAACCATTGAAAATTTCGAAAAATGACCTCACAAAAGAACAGAGGCAAATTCTGATTTATCGATTGAAACTTTTCGACCAGTATTTTCATACGAAAACGTGTACTCGTGAAAAATTTAAAAATAAACTTCGTTGTAAGAACACTCCGCTCCGTTCGGAATCTAAAACAAAAAGCCGACTGAAACATTACCGACTGCAGGTTATATAAACACCACCGCACAGTGGCGTATTTACGGGAGGGGTCCATGGGGTCCGGACCCCTTCCATTGACTCTAATGATATCTATTATCTAATAATATAAGATTTTAAATATTGTTTTCTTTTTTTTTATTACACTTTCGTAGAATGAGTTGTCTAAAAGTTTCACTCGGAAAACTTTTGGATCAGAAATAAGCTCTAGTTGATATTTTAGAGAGGGAATTTATTGGAATTCTCAATAGTTATTTCAGAATGAAGAAAAAAACCTCAAATTTGAGTAAAAATACTTAAAACGTTAAAATGTCATAAACTCGATCTGCGTGAAATATATTTTAGTAATTTGATGATACTTTTAAAACTATATAATTTAAATATTCACTCTTATTTACAATAGTGTCGTAATATAACCCCTAAAAAATATTTTCAAACAATTTTAACCACTTTTGGAATTAATAGAACATTTTGGAAATATCTCATTTTTGTCTAATACAATTTGAAATATTTGATGTAATGAGGTGAAAATTTCTTACAACTTACCATGGGTACATATTATTTCATTTATGATAAAATAGTTGGGATTTGGCAGCACGCCTAACAAGCCTTCAAATATAAAACTGTTAATTTTGGCATAAAACAACGATTTTTTTTTTAATGAAAATATCATTAAATTTTTAATTGAAGTTGTGCTCAATAATTATTTTAGAAATTGAAACGAAGGCTCAATGAATTCATTTGTTTAAGCTTATTTCTAAAATCATTTTGTATTATCAATGATGTAAAATAATTTTATCTTATCGTTTATTTTTATGAAATGTAATTATTAAAATACAATTTCTATTGTAGTTTTAAGTCTTGAGACTTATAATGTGTTGTTGGGAATAGTAGGAGAGAAAGCTTTGCGTTGGGAAAAATTTTTGGACCCCTCCCATGAAAAATTCCTAAATACGCCACTGCTACCGCATATTAATATTGCTGCACGGTGAAAAAATCCGGGCGTCATTTCTTCTCCGGGGTCACAGCATCAGCAACAGCCTACAATCGTCGTCGGTATTGTGCTTATCACGTTAATCAATTATATGCGCACAAAAAAGCGTTTATACACGTCGTATAGGAGACACACAATTATTTATATCTTTTCGGAGGACCCTTCCACACGAATTATTATTATACATCTAAGAGCGGCTTCTAGGCGTGTGTGTGTGTGTGTGTGTGTGTGTGCTGTAGCAGTGAAAGACGTGCGAAGATGTACACAAGAATAATGAGGCGTCGTCGTAAATACGAATATGTATTATTATTCTTATTTTATCATACAGACTGCCGCTGTCAAATACGAAACGAGATAATTCCTATAATTTTCGCCGGGACCGCGGCCACCGTTTGATAGAGACGGCTTTTTTTTCTACATTATTATTATATTCAAATCGACAGCGCCTGTAGTACCGTACGGACACACATATCATACCTAACCGTACGTGTCCCAAGTCTGGACGAACAACAATGCGTTGCTGCGTGCGTGCGCGATTGTAGTTGTTATTTTCATTGTGTAAAATGACTTGACGATATTCGCAGCGCGATAGTAAATAATAAATAATAATAATACGTATGGCGCAACAACGGCGGCAGTAGGTACGACGACGACGACGTTGACTGCGACTGAGACGGTACTATATACACGCCCGGTCCGGCCTCCCGTCATCATTAGGTCGCTATTATTATTATTATTATTATTATTATGCCGGTAGAATAATAATATTGTTGTTATCTGGCCGAACGCGATCGGCAGCATAACACCGAGATGGCGCGCGTCCCCGCTTTCTTCAATGGCTTCTAGTGTGAATTACAGGGCGCCGCTGCCGACCGCGTCAGAGTTTTGGAAAATATTATTATCATCGCACAATTATTATTGTATTATTACTATAACTATCGCGTGTATACGACGACGACGACGACGTTTTGCTTTCTTTTTTTATTTTTTTATTTCCAATTCCTCGTCCTGCCGTCTGACGTCCGTTTTCTCTTTGTTTTCCGTCCGGAATCTCTTCGAGTCATCCGACGGCCGGACCCGCCCCTGTCGACACGACGACGGGATGAAAAAAAAAAAGCGTGCGTGTGATTTCGGTAGTCGGTGGAGTCGGACACGGCGGTGGCGGTGACCCGTGCGCGCCTGCTCAAATACAAACGCAATACACGCAACGGCGGCACGTCAAAGGACTCAATATTATTGTCGTCATACAGTACTATGACGTCGAAGTCACCGAGTGGATTACGTCTCGTCACCAGTAATAAAAAACAGTGCTCGAATTTAAGGGACGGAGCTCCTCTGCTTTTTTTTTTATAAAATTTTGAGAGCACCCTTACTAATTATTATTTTTTATAATATATGAATTACATAGTTTGAGGGGACGCTTATTTATTGAGCACCCCTTCTCCTATTTTTACAATTCGAACACTGAATAAAAATTATACGTTTCAATTTAATTTATTAAAATATGCTTACCTATTTACCTATTATATTATACAAGTATACACTGTCATTGCCCGTTCGTCGAATCGAAGCATCATTACTACAGTTAGGATTTAGGCAATAAGAATTTGCTTTCTTTTTCTATTGGTCTAAACCGAAGCCAAGTCAGTTATAAATTCAATTCATACTACTAGGAATAAAATGCATGTCATTTTGTTTTCATTTTTAGCTATCTATATAGATTTTTTTGTGCTATTAAGGCTTTTCTTGCTTTTAAGTAAATTTTTTTACAAATTAATTAACGTATTTGAAAAGTTAATATTAAAATAATTACTAGCAACTAGGTATGTGAGCTATATATTCAGTTCATGCTACATAAAATGAAATGGACGCGATTTTATTTGGCTCTTAGGATTTTTGGTGTTTTGTGGCTTGATTTTAATTTCTTTTTTATAGTTTTTAAGCGCTACAAAATCCTAACTTTAATCATCGCATATCAATTATTAAATTCATATTGTAATATTGTTGTAATATATTGTTTAATAATTATTAATGTACCTATAGCATATTAATCAGCTATGACTTATTTGTGTCCTAAACGACCCGTTTGATGCACAATTTACGAAGAATAAAAACTTTTTCAATGACTTACCTCGATGTATAGGGTGTACTGCGTATCTCGACATTTTCGAACTAGTAAAATAAACTGATGATAGACAATCATTATTCTCACCTATAAAACATTTCCTTACACATTTTATGAAGCGTAGCACTTTCTATCTAATCATATTCCGATGTCATAGACTGGTGTGTTTAAAATGTTATTTGAGCTACTTAGTTTAGCTTAGTTTCCTTAGTAAGTAAATATTCAGAACTTTGTGGATTATAATAAATATTAATTTTTTTAAAGACAGTATGGTAATTGTGATGATATCGCAACAGGTAACAACTGATTTTATACAAATACCTATATGAATATGAGTTCTGTTTCGTGTGAGATTGGCATACTATATTTGAAACCCGTGTATAATATTATGTACACCCAAAATTGTACGTTTGAATTTTGGTATTCATTGTTCACAATTTTGAGTGCAAACTAATTGTCTTATATAATTTGAAAAATATATCAATGAGTGTGCAAACAAATCTACGATATTTCAACAAAAATCAAAATTACATATCATAATTTTTAGAATTTATTATGTTATAACGAATAGTTGAAATAAGTTGCAAATTCAGGAGTATAATATAATATAATATAATACTATTGTCGCGGAAATTGTTGCAGAAATAACGGATTTTAAACAAGCACCATTATTTTTAATTAATTTTTTTTGGTAAGACTGCCGCGGACATGAGTATCGCGGACCTCTAAGAGGCCGCGGACCACAGGTTAAGAACCGCTGAATTAAAGTATAGACAATAAAGCTGGATATACTTCGTACCACGGATATTCTTCGCTCTTCGGGTCAGATACTTTTGGTGAGTGTGTTGAAAATGACGACTATTATTGTTCTTTACATTATTAACGTCTTTCGTTCAGAATCCTCTTATTGAAGAAATTATTTATCGTTTCTTTAAAATTTAACAGACACACCAAGAACTTCACACCCGAGATGCGAAGAATACTCGTCGTGCGAAGAACGCCCACCGTACGAAGTATGTCCGGCTTTTTAAATGTATTGTTCAAAATTTATGTTTCAATGTTTAATAAAACTTATAACTGTGATTAATCTGAATGAAAAACATATTTTACCAAAATTCATACCGGAGAAAAGTAAGACTTTTGGGTAGTTAAAAAAAAATGTCATATGTATTCGATATAAATCTAATTTAAGTTTATACTAGTCGTGAGTTTAATGATTGTAATAAATGTATAATGTATATAATAACTAGGACCCGGAACTTGATGCATTTGCATCTTTTTTTCTTTTGCTCTAATGTGTTGCTCGTCTCTACAAAAATTTGATTCATGAAATACAGAATCTAATGGCACAATTTTTATTTTTCATTTTTTGGGGATTTTTTCGATTTACGGTTATTTTTTAATATTTTTAGTGCATTTTTTTTCATTTTTCTACATTTTGTTCATTTATTTGCGAATATAATTAGTAGGTATGATATTTTTTTTTCTGTTACAGAGTAGACAAAAAACAAAATTTTAAGAAAAGTAGAAATTCTACATTTTTAAAATTTGTAGAATCCTCAAGAGTATTTACATTTTTTTTTTTTAAGTTTATGAAAGATAAGCATAAATGTTTATTGTCATTTTTACAGTAGTACTTCAAGAATTTCGACAACAAAGAAATTTTACTAGATTATAAATTGATTAATATTTTTTTTCCAGTTTAAAAATTGTAAAATATATATATATTTAATGTCGTTTTTTAACATTTTTATGTCATTTTATGCATTTTTTTTTAGTGCATTTTTTACATATTTTTAGGTCATCAAGTTCCGGGCCCTAATAATAACAATAATATGCTTAACAAAGCAGAGTAGGTATGAAATAGAGCACACTGACTGCAGTAATACGGTTTCTTTATTGCTGTTTTGCTCTCATATTACCGATGATACACGTCTTGTAAACATGAAATTTATTAAATTTTTTTTTCGAAGGAATATTCCCGAGAGGTTTGGAAATATTCTTTGTTCACGGGAATATTCCTATTGGTACGGCGGATTTCACATAAACCTCCGAGGATAATATTATAATACGTGCTGATATTTTTGCACGGGCACATACACCACACAATCGCGGTGGCGATAGGATCAAGACTTCATTATAATAGGTATATGCGACTGTGTACAGTAGAGAATATTATAAATTGTAAAATGTATGTATATGCTAACCTACGTGTGGCTGGGTAAGTGGTGTAGGTATGCATACCGCGACCGTGTGACACGCGGAATTACTTATTATTATTATTATTATTTGCATTGTGTTTTATTATTCAAAACGAATATCTCGAGATAAGAGCGCGCAGATAAAACGTTGTGCAACGCGCGCGCATTCGACGATAAGACCGACCGAAAAGCCGTTCACACGGAAAATCACGTACGGGGGCGCCCGACATCTTTGCTACACACGCGAATGCTTGGGCACGGCCCGACACTCGAACTGCGCTCGCGCAATATAATATAATAATATTATGTGACAAGAGTTCTTGTTCGATTACGAAATTCTATACAACAAATTATTTTATTACAATTAATAAATAAATTGTTTTACTAGTTTAACAAAGTGGTTCGAGTGTTGCAAAATACGTTCGGTATACCATTAGAGTATGGTAGGATATTCCAAGGAGGAGAGAAGCTAATAGTAAATAAAAAAAAAAAAGCGGACATACTTCGCACGATGGGTGTACTTCGCACGACGGGTGGTATTCTCTTGACGGGCGTATTAAATTTTAAAGAAACGATAAATCATTTCTTCAGTAAAACGATTCTGAACGAAGGAAGTTAATAATATGAGAAAAAAAAAAAAAGGTCAGTGTTGTTCGAATACTGATAAAGAGACAAAGCGGATAGTGTGTGTTGTTCATCGAAC
>JAIPRM010007610.1:0-16988 GCA_025469315.1 Stegophylla sp. TES_Ste_2020 | reverse complement strand
TTCTTTAGAGATATTGATCGAAACTTTTGGTCCAGTATTTCTATACGAAAAAGTGTTTCCAGAAAGAGAAAAAAAAAATAAACATCATTGTAAAATCATAAGCTTCTTCACTTCGTTCAGAATCTAATAATAAAATATTTCAAAGCATAATATATGCTGAGCTAATGAATTCTAACGATAATAATATCAATCGGAAAATACAACATTAAAATGTAATGCATGATGCATAATGCATTTTTATTGTTAAAAAAAATTAAAATTATGGTTTGTATTTTAAGAGGTTGCTAGTTTTGTGGGGGAGAGGTGCTTAAGTCATGCCCTAGCACCCTCATTTTTGAGACAATGGTTATAACGATGTACTCTTTCGTAGGGAGATGCGTCACGCGGAAAGCGGGTTATTGGGGTTGAAATTCATCCCTTAAACTATATGAAATTGATAATCAATTTTAAACTTAATAACTGATTACCAGAACTTAGGACTTATATAAACACCCAAATAAGCATTTATAAAATCTTATAATTACCCAAAATTAATTAATCTTAGTGAAATTAAAAAAAAAAAGGTGATCTAAAATAGGAAAAACAAAGAAGAGTTTCTAAATAATTTTTATTTTTTACCCAATTAAGTACATTACGAGACATTTTTTAATTATACTGAATATGCATTTTTCAAATTATTAAAATGAAATTATTTTATTTAAAAAAATATACTGATACATTTAATTTTTTAAATAAAAAAAAAAAACAAATCTTTATATAGAAATAATTCTGAGATAGATTTTGAAGAAACTTCCCAAAAAACCCTTTTCTACTTGGTAAGTAGATAATATAACAATAGACAATATTATAATAAGTTATTTTTTGTTCATATTATTTTAAAATTAGTTTTTAATTTTCGTTGAGCAAAAAAGATGAAATGTTTATTTAGACTTAATTTTTTAACTAATTAAATAACATTATATTCAACAAGATTCAACATTATAAATAATAAAATTCACATTTCAAAAAATTTAAAAAATCGTATTTCTTATAAAAATTGACTATTTTGTTTTTTTTTTTTTTCAAAAACTGTAGGAACGCAATTTTTATTTGAAAATTCGGGTCCTAAATAAAAAAAAAAAATAATAATAATAATAATAATAATTTTACTGTAGCTGATGTTGCTGTAATAATATGTATGTATTTAAAAAGCTAAAAAATACTAATAGGACAAAAGTTGTTACATTTTTCAGCAGATCGTAATGGAATACTTTGTTTGTTATGTATGGTATTCTCTTATAAATATACGTACAAATTTAAAATTTTTATTAAATTTATACACCCTGTATTAATTACAATTTAAGCACCCCTGGAAATCGGGGTCTTATGATTATTGTACGTGAACTATTAGCAGTAACGTTGCAATTTTTATAAAGCAAGTAATCGTCTGCGGGCCGATTGAAAGTGAATTATAATAATATATTCAGAAGTGACCCGCAGAAAAAAAAAAAAAAAAAAAACAGATTTGTTTGGAAGATATTAAAAATTGCTTTACGGCACGCCGCAGTTTGGTATGTGTGTAGTTATGACGAATATGTCGACGACGTCGGTGTGCACACAAACACACACACACATACACCAAAACGCAGACCTAAGTAAATGTAAGTTAAAACAAATAAAAAAAAAAAAAAAAAAAACACGTAAAAACATAATTAACATTAAATCTGTCTGTGCTCATTGCACGCGAAAGCACCAGCCACTATAGTCAAAATAATAATATGACTCGACCGGCGTGACATGCCATCCAGCGTCAGAATACAGGGTGTCTCAGTACATTTTGACAAATTCAATAGCTTATGTTCTATAAATAATTTTTAAATAGTTATTTTTTTAGAAATTAAGTTTTTTTTAAATTTTCAAATTTAAAATTGTATTTTACTGTTTTAGAAAAAAAATCAAAATACCCATTTTGTAAACCTGATTTTTAGAAAAATATTTGTACTTAAATCTCTAAATAAAGGTAAATCCACTTGTTTTCTACGATTTTATTTAGATTTGCTAATAATTAAATAATTTTGTCAAATACGTCATAACAATGTTAATATTATGATGTCAATTATTGGTAATATCATGATTGACACCAAAATTTTATTTTTTTTGTAAAAATATATACATTTTTTTTTTAATTTACTTGTACGAAAATTAGTGCAGTTCTTAGATGGCAAGACCAAGAATTATTTGCCCTTACCAGATAAAAACTCATTAATTTTGAATAATCCAAATTCTGTTTTTTGATAATCATGATAAGTAATTAATAGATTTATTTATTTTTTTAAACTAAACGAATTTTCTTTCTTTATCATGTGTGATAATGTGCCTAAAAGTAGTAACATCTTAAAACACAAGGTTAGCAACAACGACATAATATAGCAATAAAAAAAAAATGTGTATATGACATAAGGGAAGTATGCAAATACTACAAGTTCCGATATATCTTTGGGTACGACAAAGTTTAAACATAATTTATTTAAAGTAAACTGATTTTTATATTGTAGCAGATCATGGTTATATAATTATTATCATATAATACCATCATTCAATAAATAGGTACAAGAAGAAAATATTGAAAATTTGGAATAATAGAAAATTGCACCTCCTCCTCCCTCCACTGCACCTTAACGTTGTGATCCTAACCTCTTAGGTAAAGACTTGTTGAATTATTCCTGTGACACCAATTCGCCACCCCTTTAAATGTTCTTCAGATCCACCCCTGCACATTACGAGTGTCTCGCGTTGTCAGTTCTCAAAGACAACAATATTATTATCCCGGCGATTTCGAGTTTGAAGCCGCTCCGTGAACACTCTATAAAACGGCGGTGTCTAAAGTATGTTGTGAACATACGACGACTGTAGTGCTTTATCGTGTTATTTACACGATTTTTTCACTTAGGCTTACATCAAAAGCCAGTGTAGAAGTTGATCGAATACCACTCTAGGCTTTCATCTGTCTCGTTTGTGAGAAAAATTGAAAAATAAACCCGTTTATGACATTGGTTTTCCTTCTAGTCAAGCTTAATACAATGCAAATAACTAATAAGTTGTCAAATTCTTATAATAACTATTGTTCGTGTCAAAAGTAAGGCAAAGCAATCGAAATATTGACTGAAAGTGCTAAGCGTAAACTAGATTTTCATAAAATCGGTTTCAATAATTTTATTTAGCCGAAACACCAAAATGAATAGTACTATAAACTCGAAAATTTTCCCCATTAACAATAATAGTGTAATATACACTGAAAATTTTTAACAGATTTTAGATAAATATGGAATTTTAGAAATGATGGAAAAGTTTTGTTTTTTTCTAATAAAATTTTGAATTCACAATACGGTAAACTTTTACTGAAACATTTCACATGTGTTTTTTTCACCCTTAGTTTTATTTCCTGAAAATATGTGACATTAAGTGATAAAAAGTAATATTTACAAACATATGAATGTTCAAATAATAAGTTGTGAATCCAAAAAGATGCAGATTTGTTTTATATTAATTTTTGTACCGACTTTGATGATATAATTCGATAAACTAGATAAACTATTTTAATTTTAAGTATTGTGAATAAAATTTACAAAATATAATATATCAAAAAAAAAAAAAAAACTAGTATACTTAGCACTGGGTATTCTCTATTACTCGAGTGGAATACTCTTGATGAGTGTGTTGAATTTTATAGAGAAGAATAATATTTTCTTTAATAAAACGGTTTTAAATGGAGTTTCATATAATAAACAATAATAATTGTCAGATTTATAAAAAAAAAATAATAATAATAAAAAAGTTCAAAATAAAAAAATGATGTATAACATGAAGAAAAAATGTAAACAGGCCAAAAAACTGAGAGCAGGGGAAAAATGTATGAGAAAAAAAGTATTAGAAGAAAAATTTAAAAAAAATGTATACATTATACATTTTTTTTTACCAAAATATTTTTGATATTATTGTCTATCTAGCCTTAAATTTTCAAAAACCTAAGAATAATAAAAAAAAGTTTTATAAGTGTTCTTGTTAAATTGAGGGAAATTTACCACAGATATTGACAAACTATTAAGAATTTCAAAAAATTACCTCATCATTGTACCATCTACAGACAAAATCTGATTCAAAAAGTTACAGGTCGAAACTTTTGGAAAATAACTCTACTTCTTTGCAAAAAAGTGTTACTGATAAAAAAGTGACTTGACTTTATTACTTATCTAAATTAATTAATATTATGTTTCAATAAAAATATGTATTCACCATCAAATCTCAGCTTTATTAATTATTATTAAACTTTCCTTAGTTAACAAAATTTGCAATTAATTTCATTATTTCATGAAATAAATAATACATAAAAGCAAATACAGGGTTTTGTCCTCACTTAAGGGTGAACGATTCGTCAAGAGGCCGGGACATATTTTGGCCATACTCCAATGTCCATTTTCGGCTGGTATACTATTTTGGTAACCACATTAAACACTTAAAATATTTTTCTTTTTTTCTTCCTGTTTAACTACCAACTTTATAAATGTTTTAAAATTATACTACATACATAAATATACATGATAGGCACGTCATGATTTAAATATTTAAATGAAAAAATAAAATACATACGAGTCTTTTCATTTTTATTTTAACTAATTTTTATGAAGACTCTATTAATTGTATATTGGTTGAATAAAGTTTAAGAGATGAAAGATTTCAGGAATGGAATTCAATAAATACGTGTACTACGATTAAAAAAAAAAAAAAGTATAGACAAGAAAGCTGGAAATTCTTCGCACCACGGATATTCTTGATTCCTCGGGTCGGATACTCTTGTTGTGTTTGTAGAATTTTAAAGAAACAACAAATCATTTCTTCAATACGACGATTCTGAATGAAGAAAGTTAAGTACCAACTAGAGACAAATCCGGTTTCAAAAAGGATTTGGTCAAAACTTTTGGACAAGTATTTCTATACGAAAAAGTGTTCGCGGAAAAAAAAATAAAATAGTAATAAAAATAAAATAAACATCATTGTAAAACACTAGCTCAGAATCTAAAATATCTATATGACCAAAATATATTTATTTTCGTGTGTACTGCCAGTATAACATAACCGTATGCTATCTTAAAATCACAAACGTATTATTCCATAATCATTTAGAATTTAATTCGGTAACGAAAATAGTAGTGTTACGGGCGAAAACGGACATTACAGAATGGCCGTAAAGGGGAGAAGTTAGTTTTGGCCGAAAACGGTTCCGCCCCGTCGTCGAGCTCTTTGCACCAACACCTCGGCTTGCACGAACGAACCGACCCTCGGATGAGCCCCCGCAGGACGGTTTAGTCAAGTAAATCCGTCAACGGTCCGAGGAGAGTTCGACGGGCGTTCGACGCTGTGACGGCGGCGCGTGGTATTAACGATTGGATTTTAAACGTCGAGAAAGGCCGTCGCCGCTCGAAGATGATTGATACGCGCGCGTTTCGGTCTCGGCGGGACGTGACTTACGACCGTCGTTAAACGGAACGAGACGAGCATTAGCGAATCCGACACGACAGTGCATAAAATCGTAATAATATTATTATAATATATACACTCGGAGCGATGGCGGGGGACGTAGCCGAGACGCGCAAGCGAAAATACTCGTTGAGATAATAGTAACGGTTAACGACAGCGACGAGACGACAGAGTGTTTCCTGGAAAAATATCGCCTCAGAAATTTGGATTTACGACATGTACCTCCGTCCGTCTGACGGACGATGCGTCAAATATTTTAATTAGGGACGGAAGTGCGGCGAGTCTACGAGGTAACGTTTTACCGGTAAATACATTTGCCGCACGATTTACCAACATTTCATTCGACCGGGAATGTTTTTTTATTAGATTCTGAGTGGAACGAAAGAGTTAAGTGTTTTTAAACAGTGTTCTTTATTTATTTTATACATATATATATATATATATTTTTTTTTTTTTATGCGCACACGTTTTCGTATAGAAATGCTTGTCCAAAAGTTTCCATCGACTACTTTTTGAATTATAGTTTTGCTCAAAACGGTATTTTTAAGAAGTATTTTTTCATTTCACATTCAATTCATAATGAAAATATGAATTTAAAATATTATTACTGAATTGGAATTACTAAAAATAATTTTGCCAAAAAATTAACTTGATGGGTATAAGTGCGATAAGTTATTTTTAACATTCATTTTATTTGTAAATAACATGTATATTTAAATAGTAGTTCATTATTTATATTTTTTTGTATAAACAGGTGTTGCATATATATATTTATTTATATTTTACAAACTTTTTATAAACAACTTTGTGTTTTTAGATTCTGAACGAAGTGAAGAAGCTAGTGTTTTTACAATGATCTTTATTTTATTTATTTTTTTTTCTGTGTACAACTTTTCGTATAGAAATACTTGTCCAAAAGTTTCGATCAATAACTTTTTGAACCTCGATTCGCCTCTAGATTGTACTTTGGAGAGGTCATTTTTTGGATTTCTCAATTTTTCAATGTTTTTTTTTTGGAAAAAACTACCCAAAATTTGATAAAAACGACTCGAAAACCATCATTGTCTGATCAGAATTTTATAAAAATTTAAACATAGATAGAAAATCGTATAAAAAAGATTTTGGCGCAAGAAAATTTTGAAAATGTGAAAAAAAATTTTGGACCTTTTTCGAACATTTTTTTTTTCTTTTATTATTAATTTCCTTCGTTCAGAATCATTTTACTGAAGAAATGATTTATCGTTTCTTTAAAATTTAATACGCCCGTCAAGAGAATACCACCCGTCGTGCGAAGTACACCCTTCGTGCGTAGTATGCCCGGCTTTTTAACAATGATGCTTATTATTATTTTTTCCTATAACTTTTTTATTTTTCTTATGTGAATGAATTTTCGTTCAGAAATACTAGTGGTATTATGATTGATTATGGAACTTATTTGCATAAAAAATTATGCGATGTAACTTGATTTACAAAATGACAGTATTTTTATTTTTAATCGGGTTTTTCGATGAGATCTTGTGGCCAAAAAACACTACCAGACACACCACGTGTATAAAACAATTTATAGTTAGACATAATATTCATTGATTTGGTTTACGACTTGTTTTCAATCCCTCTGACACATACTTACTCATTAAACATTTCTTTACACAATTTTTAATTTCTCATACAGAATCCAATATATATATATATATATATATATATTATGCCATGACTGTTTAATGGTTATTACTACTACCATTTACTATACGGTTCACTACTACGATACGCTAAATGATTTATCACCCTCGCGGTGATGTTTGGCGTCGATAGATCGAACTAGTACTGCGCCACTGATTCACTGATGTGTATTCCGAACACGTATTCTCGCAGAATCGATTACGTATAGATGATATAATATAATAATAATATAAATAATAAACGATTTACGTGGATATACTTGTGTGCAAGACGATAACTAGCAATTTTTTTATTTTTGGGGATTTTGTAGATTATTGAGATGTATTTTTATTAAAAAAGGAAGACCAAAATAATGTGTTCGACATAATATTATAATTACATTATTATTTAAATAAAGTATATTTTACATATAATATTAAGTACTATTATTATAATTTATCACACTTAAATCTTTTAAAAGTAAGAAATTATAATATATAAAATAGGTGTAAATGTGTATACACACACATATATTTATAAATTATAGTTTGATCACTTTTTATATTAATTTCATTTTTCTTGAAATATTTAAAAATTTCGGGGGGATGACCTGAATACCTACCCAATGATTATAAATAGGACAGAAGATTTTTAGCTCTAAAGAAACCACTAAATATGCAAGCACTTAAAAATCCCGAAATACGCAATTAAAATATGCATTTCAAAATTGTTTCTAGTGATTTAATTGAGTAACACATTCACTGTTTGATTTGAAATAAAATTAATAGCTACTTTGTCTTAATAAAAATTTGACTTGCACTTTTTATTGACTTAATTAATTAGCATCATATCAATTATAATTTTGAATTTTAAATTTTACTGATAAGTGAATTTATCGGTCGATTTGTTAATTTATAAAATTGAGCATTCGTTCTTCTGACTCTAAAATATAAAATTTCAAATATATATTTTAGAAAAAATTTATTAAAACTTACAAATGATTGAAGTCAATAGTATTGTACCTTAAAATCACATTGAATAACCAAATGTTTTTTCAAATTTCCAAACAGAAAAGATTGTCTATTGTCTGGCCACTGTAATTTGGACATTGAAAATGATTTATCTAATCGAAGGAATTAATTTCGTTATAATGCCGGTTAAACTCGTTGAACTCGCACAATGCCATTGACTACTTGCCGCATAGCACCGCCAAAATGTGTGAAGTGGGGACATCAAATGGTATAATAACTGGTTATTGTTTTCACATATGATTTTTAAAGAAAATTTATGAACAGAGTATTCAAAAAACAATAATAACCCAAAATATGCACCAAAAAGCAAAAAAGACCAAAATATGCAACATAACATTACGAATTTGGCTTTGTCATAGCATAAAAAAAAAAGTATTCCTGACTGGCCTTTTTCTATGGTTGTGCAAAACAAATATTATGCGAATTCTAAAAGTTCTTTTCCCTAATAATTACAAACTACTCCTGCAGTGGTCGGTATACACCATGGTTTGTGGAAACCTTTCGCGAAAACTATTAATATTTCCAATAGAACTTAATATTTTGATAAGCCGTGACTACGAATTCTTCGAAATGAGAATAGAATATTAGAACACGTGGAGAGTTCGTTAAAACACAATTTATTACTACCCGTATCATTGGCATAGTGTGTAATATAGCCACTCGGGCGGAGATCAGATTTGCCACCCTTTTTAATGACAAAAGTTACATTGTTTTTTTTTTTTTTTTTTTATGCTCTCTGGTTAGGTTAGGTTAAATACAAAAAAAGCACAATAAATTTTCGTGCGTTTTAGAATCTAATAGTAGTATATAAATCGAATTTGTAGCTGACGGTGCCTTCGTTTTAGATCAATAGAGAAAAAAATTCAAATGCTTTCAAAATCCGTACTCCAAAAGTATCCAATTCGATTCGTGATTTTGATATTATACGACGAGGTACTGATTAAACTCTGGGAAATTTAAAACCAAACCTGACCAGTCACCGAGTTCCGGCGAAAACGTGATTCCATTTCGCACCGATGAGAAGGTTAACAATTGTTTTTGGTTCGCAGAACGCACGGTACCGAGAAACTAAGACCGTTTCTATGCTACAAACGAAAAATCGCATCCGAATAATGTAAATCCGGCTAACCTACGCGAATATTTGTATATATTTGTATGATATTTGTGTATGGTTACGAATGTTTACCGAAGGTTCGCCGTTTGATCCCCCCCCACCTCCGAGTTTTCCGATTCCGAATGTCGCCCGGGATTTACCTGGACGTCCCAACGGAGTTTTTCGTTTGAAGAAAATCCTTTTTTAAACACATGTTCCACGTACAGACCGGAGAAACCGGAAACTTTCTGTTATTATTACCATCACGATTTTCGAGGAAAGTCTCGATCGCAGTTGCCTAAAAGATTTCAAGAACGTGATTATTTTTGAGATTTTTCGAATCCACGCGTACTTGTTCGGGTAACCGAAACGAAAACATTGAAATGTTACGAAACGCTTATTTCTGTAGTAGCGTATTTATGGGGGGGGGGTAATTAGGCTGGAGCCCATCGAGGCTTTTAGGGGAGGGCGTTTTTTATAAGAATTAAGAGATTTTAGGTAAATTTATTGTAATAAATTCTTTATATATATATATGTGTGTGTGGTGTGTGTGTGTGTCTATGTTATTTATTACGATTATAATATAAACTAATTTTAACTAAAAACTAAAAACTATTTAAGTATTAATTGTAATAATAATATAATCACTGAGGAGTCAGGTAAAGTTAAATAGAGACATTACAGGAAGTAAAATTAGCAAAATATGTACATTCGAAATTATTCATGAAAAAAATTAATTTGATTATAAATTTACATTCTGATACGTCATAATTATTATATTATAAAAATTATGTTTTGTACTTGTAAGTAAGGGGAGGGGGTAAAAACAATAATTAGTGAATATTGCTGAAAAATTTCAACTTATCTGACAGTGACAACTTGTTTATTAATTTTTGACATATCATGTCTACGTTGAAGACTTAATATAAATTTTGAAAAATGTGTATATAACATTTTTAAATGAATAGTTCAGACCAGTTATCATTGGTTCCTTACTTGCGTAGATGAGACGAAAGGATTGCGCCAGTTAGCTTCGCCCGCGAGTGCAAAAAGCTAAATACACCACTCAGATGACGTCAGAACCAAACGCCGAAAACGTACAGTGCAGTATTGCAGTAGCGTTAAGATAAAAATTTGAAAAACTGGAATAATACTTGCGCGACGTTTTTTATAAAAATAAAGGAAGTCGGTAAAAATGTCCACACCAAAAATAGCCACGGAAAAAAATGTCCATTAATAAAATTGGACAGATGCAAAAATGTCCACGTACAAAATTAAAGCCAAAGTACCAAAATGGTCAAAAGAATTATTGGATAACAGTTTAGTATACACACTGTAATCAGTGATGGGATTAGAAAATTATTTATTTTTTATCTAGATCAAGGTAAAGATAATGTCCCAAATATCTATCTAGATACAGATAAAAAAAATAGCATAGTTAATATCGATCTAGGTAGAGATAAAAATTTTAAAAATTTTTAAACATAGAGATACGATAAATAATAAAAAAAATAAAAAGTATATACTTCGCACCTTGGGGTGTTCTTTATTATTGAGAAGTTTGAATAATTACCTCTCCGAAGTACAATCTGCTAGTGATCTCACACCTATGGAAATCTATAGAGGTACTGATGGAAACTTGTGGACAAGTATTTCAATACGAAAAAATGTTTACAAAAAGAGAAAAAAAATAAAATTAATACCTTTGTAAAATCATAAGCTCTTTCGTTTTGCACGGAATCTAAAATAGTGATAATATTGCATATGCTCAATGTAATTCATTAAAATAAAAGTAGATATACATATATTTAAATTTTTTTCGAATAACCACCACCTGGTTTCCTTGCAATACTGTAAACACGATTTTTTTAAACATTGACTTTTGGCAAATTATTCAAATAATATTTCGTAATAAATGTAATTGTATTAAAATATTTTATTTGCATTTTTTAGATAGTGTAACATTCGTTATATACTCTAAATAAACTATACACAAGTGCACACTCACTCAATATACCAATAGACTTACATTAGATAAACACACTCGTTAGTTTTAGGGTCTGCCTATATCAAAAATGACACGCACGTCACTCAAGTTCGACACAAACCATCAAGATGGACGAACTCAAAACTATACACTTATCGACAATCATCTAACACAGTATAATATCGTAAAGTATCTCGCATAATATTATGTCATTTATTACTATAGCTGTAAACCAAACTGGTGTTTTTATTGATAAAACCCTCTCGTCATAGGGCTTTGGAAAACTTATCTTTAAGGACCAGAAATCCATCAGTGGATAACAGTTTAATATCATAATAAAGTTCCACCGATAAAGTTAAATATTCGAGGAAGGAGCCGAAGCTTTGGACACTTATGTACAAACAAGTTATCAATAATAAAAGATTATATCTAGTTTATATTTCTCTGTGTTTGTTGTGTGGCCGCCGAGAACTGTTTGTTTTATTTCTGAAAGTGAAATATTTTGAAAAATTATTTTAACGAACCTTAAAGTTTATGTTTACTCTTTCACGTCTGACTACGTTACAATATGTGACATATAATATATGGTATCTTTAAAAAAAAAATCCTATTTTAGTAATATTAATATAATATGCATTTATTAATAATTAAAATTAATTAATTTAATTTTTCGCTCCTCGGGTCAAATACTCTAAGTGGGTGTATAAGTAAAGTAATGGAAACTAAAGTGAAGTAATGTTAAGTAAAGGAAAGTAATGCAAAGATAAGTAAAGTAAATTATAGGCAAGAAAGTCGGACACACTGCGCAATATGGGTAATGTTCGCTCTCTGTATCAGATACTTGGTGGCTGTGTTTAAAATGATAACTTTTATTGTTCTCTATTTTATTAACATACTTCGCTCAGAATTGTATTATTGAAGAAATGAATTATCGTTTCTTTAAAATTCAACACACCCACCAAAAGTATTTTACCCGAGGAGCGAAGAATAACCATGGTGCGAAGTATGTCCGGCTTTTTTGTCTACACTGCACTTTGCTTTACTTCCGTGATGTTGATAATAATCGCGTTGTGCATTATAAAAATTAAACCATTTAGCTCGTGTTAAGAGCACATTAATCGTCGAACAGCAAATTAATTCACGTAATTTACTGCCCGCAGAATAGTGTGCAGCGTAGTACTGAATCGTACTTGTTTAATTAAAAAGAAAAAAAAACAATTGCGGTCGCAATGAAAAGTCTTTGGCGTAGTTTATTTTTAATCTAAAATATTATAACGAGCAGATAGCTACATTGAAAAGAAAAAAATGCAATCCGTGTATTTTGTAATTAAATTCCCAACGAAACCTCATGACGGTTTGCGTATAAACGTAAAACGAAACCACAATACGACAAGGCTACCAAGAGCGATCTAATCATGAACTAAATTAGGGGCTTGTCGCTCGTAAAATAGTAATAGTAGGCAATCTACAATCTAATATTGGGGACGTTTTAAATTTATATCAAAAATATTGTATAATATTTAAAAAATAATTTATGTCAGTGTTTCCCAACCTTTTTCTACTCAATGTCCTTTTTGACATCCAAAAATTTCACACTACCCCCGCCATACAAAATTTTTAAAAACTAACGTCCATTTCGCTTGTATTAATATTAATTACACAAAAAATACCTAAATCTCTGTAACTACTGAATAATGATTACTTTGAGATTGATGTTTTTCTACTAATGAAGTGATATCTGCTCAATGGATATCAGCATGATTTTTTTTTATTGATTTAATAAAGTTTACTGTATAGATGGATATATTCAGGCCAGATTTAGCAAACGTGCCATCGTAAGCCTTCACTGATATGTTGCCCTAACGATTTTGATAGAAAAAACAAAAAGAACTGGTGGTGATCATGCTCATGAAGCACATTACTAATTGTAATATTGCGATTATGTATTACTCATGTTATGTCTAGGGAGTTAAAAATTTCAAAAAATCTATTTATTTTTGAAATATTTTATGAAAGTTTCATCTGATATATTAGTTTGATGAAATTATACTTATTATTTACTACATAATATAAATTAAATAATTAAACAATAATAATATACGAGAAACACATAACTGACATCCACTGATTTTAATAATAACGCAAAAAGAAGTATAAATAAGCTGAAAAAAACATTTTCCTGTTTCATGGTCTTTAAACATTTTCGCACCTCCTCTAAAATTTCGTCCCGCCTCCCTAAGAGAACCCTTGCATTAGTTCATACAATAGATTTGTAGATCGCCTAGCTATAAACAGATGACATAGACAAAAATATTCGACTTGTGCGAGTGTACAAGTTCTCGTCCTCGACTGGTACGCATTGGGTTTCGCGGAATCCTGCGTGAACTCGGGAAACCAAAATAAGTCATGCGATGAAATGCAAACCGGTGTGTGTAGCGCAGTTGTAGTTTTCTTTACAATATTATTATGATACGGGTTGACGCGAGCAATAATATTGGTCGTTAATAATAATAACAATACGGTGCGATAATAATTTATTCGTTAATAATACGATAATCGGAATTTATTCGCCCGTCGGTATAACGTTATAACATTTATAATAACGTAGTGAATTATTATTATTGTACGTCGTTTTGTTTATCGCACTTGATCGATGTTCGAGCCGGTTAAGGGTACCTGGGACGTTGTTTTTTTTTTTTTTTTTTTTTTTTTGTCGTTCACGACATCGAATATAAACATTCGTCAAAAGCGTGCAAACAGTTACAAAGTTTCGTAAACGGATCAATACACTATTGGGGCTGTGGGTAAAATGGAGTTTTCCGAGTGAGATTTCATTAAGACAAAGAGGGAGAGGAGAGGAAAAATACGGGTCACGCAATGGGTTTTTTTTTTTTTTAGTGTGCAGTAAGACACACGTTGTGCAGTGCACAACAATCTATTTTGGTTTTGGTTTTTATTCCATACCATCATAATAATCGCCTCGAGTAAAAACCTAATTGTTTCGACATGAATTCTGAAAATTTATAAGGCATAGTTTTAGTATTATTTTCTTCTTGTCCTATAGGCTTTGATCGAATAATGTAAGTTTTAAATATGCAAATTAACTGATTTCGACGACTCATGGCTTAATTAAAAATATCTGTATCTTTAACACTAACACTACAAACATGTCAGCACTGAAATAGATTATAATATCTAGTAATTATTTAATATGTATATAGTTTGAAAACGTTTTAAACCTATTTAAAAGTTTAAAACCTTCAAAAATTTACCTATTTTAATTCCCTAACTACAATTCAGGAGTGTGGGGATGTGCTATTATAGCCCAATTAGGATAAAAAAAATTGTGGGGGCTAACATGTATGTTTATTGGATTTAACCTCCTTAAAAGCATTAACCTTATATAATTTTTAATCTAGGGGATCTAGGATCTATTTTAGTACCTAACCGAGCTAAGTTACAGTTACCAAATTACCTTGACTTAGTAACTTGGATAAGTTATGAGTCATTACAAGAAAATAGTTACCTGTTAATTTACCAGTTACTCGTCCAAAAAGTAAACAAAGTTAAGATAACTTTCATAAAACTACATACGAGAAAATTACTACTATTATTTCTTCTAAAATAGGATTTTATTATATTTCATACAGCTAATTATACTATCAAGATTTTTAATATGTACTATTAAATTAACTGCTCAAATCACAATTGAAACGTGTTATGTTATTCCTTACTTGTGCTTATTGTATAACTCCTTTAGTTACAAAGTTAGTAAGAGGAAAAAGTAACTCGTTAAGCTACAAATTAGTGATTTTCAAGTAACTAGTTACATTTTTATCACTTAGTAACTAGATATCCTCCCAACTTGGCAAAATCGTATTTGACCAAGTAAAAATAGTTATAAATATAATCGCCTGTAATATTTAATTTATAAACGGGCAATATTCTATGTTGTTGCGGTATAAAAAATTAAATAAAGCAAAAATATTTTTTAGTACCATTAGAAACTATTGACTATATAACAATTATTTTTTTGATATCTGTTGTCATGATGATAATCAACAAGTTGAACCTAGCACCTGGTTAAATATCCAAAATATAAATCATTTATATTTAAGAAAAAAAAATTATATAGAGGTACACCTTATTTGAAGCACTGATTAGAAACATCATAATAATATGGATTGCCATATTTTTTCCACCCTCTATACCACATCATTCCATAGCTACCACGAACTGTTTTAATCGTTGATTTTAATAACCTAATATCGATTGATGAACCTAAAGTGTTTTCACATCATTTTACAACGGTTTTAGGTTATTTTAGGTTCCAAGAACGTTTAGTTTTAGGTTATATTTAAATCCTCGCCCCTTGACTTGCTGTTCGATCTGAGAACATTTTAGAAAATAATACAAAAGTAAATTAATCACATGTTTGTGTGATAACTGATATTATTGATGCTCGTGCATCAACGGCGCTGGGCAATTAGCCCAAGGGGATGAATATCGGGCTAATGCCTCTCCTAAAAATGTTTTTAACATGTATTGTCTCAGTAGATTTAGATCAATTTGACCGACTCAAAAAATTACAATCTTTTCTTAGTTATGTTAGAAAAATAATACTAAGTTAATAATAATTAATTATTGAAATGGAAGCACATATTTGGTAATGTGATACAGATGCTTACAATATACGTGTAGAGGATTAATTGAAATAAAACAATTAATATTAAGAATAACTAATCATTAGTCTTAGATCAAAAATGTGTTATTATTTCCATTATAAAATATAAAATAAATTATGTGTGTTGCGAGTTTAATTTTAAGTTGTAATGATATTTCATTTAATTTATTTTAAGCCACTTTGATATTTAATTTTTTTTTACATGAATCATATTATTTTAAATTAAATTATTAATTTGATTTTTTATTACAAAACTAAAACTAATAATTACTGTATATTGGCAATTTTTAAATTCAGATTAGATATTAATGCAACATTTTTGTAAATAGTATTGTTGTTGAGTTATTTTGATTAATGGCATACTAATACTATAATATGATTAATGACTTCCATAATAATAGGGAATATTATTTCATCTAATTTATAGTTTCTTAAAATCCCTCCCCAAAAAAAATATCCAGAGTTCAACCCTGGCGGGCGCAGATGAATTTGAAAGGGTCGGGTGGTTTTGATCCTCACCTATTATTTAATTTCGCCAAAGTTTATGCCGTTTTTGGCGAGGGGATGAGCTCCCCTTCTGTTAATATTCCGTGGTGGTATCGCGTAAAATTCTCCGACTAATCAACGCCGACGAGACCTCATTTATGATTTACTGTCGTCTGTAGTACTACAGACTGCACTCGTCTGCGGCAGTGTACACGGACACAAAATGTATATTATTAAGTATTAAGTACGTCGTGTGTATAAATTATTACACGCACACGCCCTCTCTCGTCACCGTACAATTATTGTATTTATGTAACTGTTGGTACTATTTTTGTTTGTGTTTGTTCGGTTAAACAGAGCTAAGACGCTTACGCGTTGAGTCGCCTACCCGCCGCGAATGACTTACTCGCAGGGCCTATTTTTGTGTGTAATACGCCACACTGTGTGTAATACAAAATTCAATGTGTGTAATACGAAATTATAAAGTGTGTGTGTTGCTTGACTAATTTGTGACGAACTTTGTATTACTTTAAT
>JAIPRM010007609.1:0-16990 GCA_025469315.1 Stegophylla sp. TES_Ste_2020 | reverse complement strand
CTAATTCCATTTTTTTTTTTTTTTTTCTTAAAGAAAAAGGAACTGTATGAGTTCCTTTTTAAAAGGAACGAAGCAAACACTGAAAAATCATAATATATTAAAACGAAAATGGGTTAAAATGTCTGAGTTGTTTAGCTTTATTAGAAATTGAAACAGATTTAATTGATAAAGAAAATTTATTAACAAATTTAAAAGAAGGTAATCGTATTGTATCCAGGCGTCGCACGATCACTTAGATTTGGCATAAATATTAATATATTGATATAGGTAAACAAAAAATATTTTACAAAAATAATTTTACCAATGTGTAAAAATTTCTACTATCAGTCCTGCTCGCTGCCAACTGCGTTTTGCACCCACTGAAATTTTACGAAATTACGCCTATGGTAACAACCATACAAAATAATAACAACCAATGTATTAACGTGTAAATAATGCAATGTTTTATAATATAATCCCTTTACTGAGAAATATTTATTTTATCTTGAAATATTTATTGATAAATGTAAATTCGTTTTATTACTTTTATTATTATAAAATCATCGATATTAATTGATATCAAATCCCAATACAAACATACATAATATAAAACATTCGATATATACTATATGAAATGAACAGTTTACATACTGTTCTATACATTACATTGATCTTGCTAAGTTATTGCTAATATATTGTGTTTTTCGTTATCAAATCAACTGATTTAATACTAGATATAATAACCTCACCCACGAACCTATAATAAAATAAAACAATGCATGGCAAAGTAATATATTAATAATTTATGTTTTAGCATTTTAGATTCTGAGCGGAGCAATGAGTGTATTGGTCTCATTAATTTGAGTGTTTTTTCCGTCTGTGCAGAACCACGATTTCGGATATAAATACTGGTCCAAAAGTTTCGATCAGTAACTATATAGATCGGAAATTTTGTGTAGATGGTACTTTTGTGAGATCATTTTTTCAAAATTACTCAGTTATTTTTCCAAACGCATGCAAAAGGTACTGTCCGAGTTGCGGTCGCAATAAACGAATGCAGTCAACAATAATTAAAATCTAGCGGGCCAGAGTATAGACAGCTTAAATTCTAAATTTAAAACTGAGAACCGATCGCCTCATCCCAATATACATGAATTTTTACAGTGTGTAAAAAATATTCAAATTGATACATATTCAAAAATAAATTCAGCCGATCTGGAGTGCAATAAAACAATTGAGAGTATTAATCAAAAATTTATTAAAAAAAAAATCAAACAATATTTAAATAATGAAATTGACTCTCTGACATTTGTGAAATGTGTTTCACACAAATATGAACCAACATTATAAATGTATTATTTTTATTCTTTAAATGTAAATTAATGCTCTAACTATAAGTTATTTAAATTATTATAATCTGTAAATGTAATTATAATTTTTATTTTTAATGTAACCGTAGCATAATCATATAATACGTAACTATCAGTATTTAATACATAATAGTTATATTTTCCGACCGTAACTAGGACCTTGTTTTTTATCTATTTTGATCCCGACCGCAACTATGTAGATATCAACCATGCAAAAACTATCCAAAAATTGACAAAAAACGGTAAAATACGTCATAACATCAATTTCTATAAATTCGATTTTAGTTTTTTATCATAACAAGCTATAAAGTTGAAATTTTCTCTAACTGTGAAATATAGACACGCATAATTCATACAATTTTCAAAAACTTGTCATTCCAATGCATTTGATACATTTTTAGGTAAATACTGCACTTTTTAAAAAATCTTTTCCTTTTTTCATTAACTTTTAATGACTGACTAATAAGATCTGGAATTTATATACAAACAAACTAATATAATATGTGTTACAGTGGTATTGAAAAAATCACGATGATAGTATGTCAAGTTTTTTTTTTTTAGCTGTTTAAAAGTAACATTGAGAAATAATTCATTAGTTGTACATAAAATTACAGACTTATACGTAAATGAAAAATAATTGGTTAGGTTACTAAAAAGAGTCATGTGCATACCCAATACAATAATTTTCAAAACCATTTGACCCAATTTGAGATAATTAAAGAACTTTGAAAGTATTATAAATTTCTCGTTACTTGTAAGTTTTTAATTTATAAAATTTTTATTTTTCGATATTTAGATCTGAAAGTTTAATACAAACAAATTCATATGTATAACTAACAGTACTGAAAAAAACCTCAATTTTTTTTATTATAATGTAACCGTTTAAAGTTAGAAATTTGACGAACTTCGTTAGTTTTACATAAAAATACATTCTTTAACTAAAATAAAAAAATAATCGGTTTGACTCATCATTATTGCATATATTATAGAGAATCGCATTGAAAATATTTTGGTGAAAGACATTTACTGACGATTGATTAAAAAATTAAAAGGTTTAAATCGAAAAAGAATGGGAAAAAAACGGTCAAATTTACTATAAGCTTTAAATAATATCAAAAATGTACTATAAATAAAAATAAACATGGTTACTTTTTTATTAAATAATAGTGTTGGACGATAACTGGACATTTGAAAAATAAATAGTGGATTGTATTCAACTGTAGGGTGCGTGTATATCTGGAGTGTACATATCTGTAACGTATAAATCTGAATGTTTTAAATAATATATAAATGAATTAATTAATGTACATAGTACTATATAAAACGGATATCGTATCGTGTGGATCATGGTTAAGTATGTGTAAGTAAGGATACTTCTAAAACTTTTGATGTATGTATGTCTATCTACATGTCTGTCTATATGTTTGCATGCCTATATGTATGTCTGTTGTTCTGTTTGACTGAAAAAATATTTTTAAACATACCAGTTTTAAGCCTGGGTAAAATGTGAAGGAAAATGTTACTTGGAACTCATATTATTTTTTGAATCTATACGATAATTGAACTATATTTCTATTAAATGCGGATGCAATTTTTTGGTAAGTATTTCTGTATGAAAACGTTAACACATAAAATAATGTGTGTACTTTGTACGTTGGAGTGATTTTCACACCTCATACTCTAAACGAGCGTATTGAATTTAAAAAAAATTATAAATCATTTCTTTAATAAAACGATTTCGAATGGAACTTCATCTAATACACAATAATAATTATTAGTTTTGAAGAATTGAACTTAAATGTAGAACAATAAACTATTTTGTTGCATACAACATTTATGAAAAACTAAAACTGATTTTTATATATTCACCTAATGAATGCTCCATAAATAATTTTAAATTACAATAAAATATAAACACACAATAATAAATAAAATAAAATAAAGAGACTGTAATTATTATCGTAAATTATCATTTATGCACCATAACATAATTTTTACTAATGTTTATCGTGGCATCTCTGGTCAGTTACGGTTAAAAAAGTGCAAAATATTTAGTTTACTGAGAAAAATCTGAATCCGGTGTCGTCATATTTTTTATACTGACGCGTTAACCACTACACCACACTAACAGTGATGAGTTCTGAAGAAATGTTAGGTATTTAATATAATAATCGAAAATATTGAACTTTCAAAACAGAATAAAATAATTAGAAAACTATTGATGTAATAAAATATTAAAATCATCGTATTCAGCATCGAAAAATACATACGATAGCGAAAAAGTATTACCTACCAACCTTTTGTGTGTTAATTAGAAATATATCAGAATAGGTAATTTGTCCGTACTTTCTCCGATTTTTTTTCAATCATAAATTTATAAAATATTTAGTTATTTGTCCGTAAGATATTTTATTGCACCAAAATAATCGTGAAGAAATTCTCTTACCTAAATACTAAGTTTCAAAAAATTCGGTCTTTTCAATTTTCTTATATGTGTGTAATTTTAGGTAAAACTAATGAATGACGTCTAAGAGAAAAGTTGACTTACTATTTTCGAGTTTATTTCTGGTCATTTTGACATAATGCATATGAGTGAGATCATTTTAAATTTTCAAGTCTAAATATCAAAAATCAAAAATGTTATTACATAAAAACTAAGAAAAAATGAGAAATTTCTGAAATTTTCAAAATGCTTTATTTTACTCTTAATTGATTAAATCTTTTTGAAATACTTTTGTGACCATTTTTAGTAGTTGGTGAAAGTTTAAAGTCTCTAGCCACATTATTATTGAAGTTATGTTAAAAAGCAATTTTAAATTTTATGGAAATTCCGGATGTTACATATTTTTTCGTATTTTTGTCAATTTTTCCACTGATTTTCCACGTTTTTGAATTTTTCAAATTTAATATTAATTAACGAAAGCATAATTTTTTCATTACGAATTTATTATACGTTATAATAGCTTATTGTACTATTCGTTGTTATAAATAGTTTCTATATAAATACGTTTTTCTTTGATTGGAACATGTCATTGTTTGTTATAAACTATAATTATACTATGTATTGTTTGATTTTCAGCAAGAATCACAATTTATACTAAATGTAAAGTCACATAATCGAAAATTGTACTATAATTAATTATTTTACACCGCATCCAGGGTCGGCCTTAAGTTTTCTGCTGTCCTATGAGAATTTAATCTACGCTATCCCTATTTAATAGTTAATTAGCTTAGGGTATAAAAATAAAGATATTAAAACGATAAATTTGGTTCATTCGAAACTTGCCACCCTTAAACTAGTGCAACTCTATTCGGTTGCCTATTTTGCTATGGCGTAAGACTGGCTTTAGTTATACCTATTAATGTGTTATAATTTATTATATTAATTAGGAAAACATAAGGTCTATTTTAATGGAACTTAATTTATTTTCATATGTTAATATTATAAAACATTTTTATCGACATAATTTAAATAATATATCATTTACCATCTGATATCAGATAATACCGTTTTAAGAGATAATTTTGCAAGTATGGGATAAATCTTCTATTACATAATATGGTAATTTAATGGAATATAAAACTAAGTAGATAACTTCATGTGCATATATACCATAAAAAAGATAAAGGTCAACGAAATACAAAAACGTTGATATCCGTAGTCGTATTTAAGTGTGAAATAATATTATGCAAACAAACTAGAAATGTAAACACAGAGGGACACGTAGCGAGTGTATACAATACGGTGTACATCTTTTAAGTATTTCGTTTCATAGAACGAATGCAGGATACAGGGTCAAAATTTCAATTATTCACGCTTAATAACGAAAATTCCTATCAAGGGTGTGAACGTAGTCATATATTTGGATCGCGCACGACAAGAAATCGGTACCACAAATGCATTTATATCTAACTTTGTCCCTAAAGAATAAATGATTTTACTGAGATTCAGTATTTATTACGTATGGCGTGTATAGCGGATTTTTTACACCGTAGCCATATGAAAGCCGAGACTAGGGTCGCGATTATTATTATTCTTTTTTTTTTTTTTTTTGTAACTCACGTCACGCACAACTTTTTGAATAGTGAGATTGTAAAAAAATTCTGGATACTGACGTTCAGGTTTGTTGTAAAGCAGGATTCAGGATAAGAAAAAAAATGGCAACAATAAATAAATTAAAGATATATTATGTACATTTTATATAAAGCTAATTAACATAGCTAATATTTCAACAAATTAAATAGGAATATACAAATTAAACTAAAGAGATAGCCGAACGTTTAAAGAGTAGTTTAAAAAACTAAAACCATATCAAAACATATATATATATATATATATATATTAATTTAGACGCTACACACATTTTTTTTAAAGCAGAAGTAAAAAAAAAATAGGGACTTTCTAGTCCCGCTCACTTGAAAAACAGGACACGGGACAAAAATTTAAAAGAAAACGCATAAAAATCGTGACATAAGCATCCCGTTAGGAATTGACACGTGGGACAAACATATTAAAATTCGCAAATGTTCCGCAAAATCAGAATGTATCCCAACATTAGCTGAGACGTATGAGAAATCATTGTGAAGAAAATTATCAACAAACAATTTATCTAAATATGAATATGATCGACACGAGGAACGAAGGTAAATCAGTAACCATTACTAGGGAACGATGGAACATTTTCAAACAAGAGAAATAACGCTTAATTTAACCTTCAAACTGAAATGTGTTGCCCGGAAATTCATTTGAAAGCAATGAAAAGACAAAAAACTTTTTCGTTAACGCCGTTTTTTTCGTAAGAAAATATTATGTATTTTAAATCATGTTTTGAACGTCTGCGTGGGGTGAGCTTAAATTAAAAAAAAAAAAAACGATTGCTCCCCAAAATCAATCGCTTCTATATACACAATTGTCTCGGCACGCCGAAGAATTTTAACGTTTGTCGAGCATAGGTAGAGATTTCGAAATACATTAGAAAAGATTGCGTCTTGAGCAAACCTCGTGACAGTTTGAATTGCCCGAAACCGAGAATTTATACTAAAACAATAATTACACTGAAATTGGTATTCGTGTTATTAGTAAATATTATATAAATATAGGTGTGCACGAAATATTTTGCTCCGGAAGACGTATGTGTCCGAGGGAGGAAATGCGTGATTTCTATTTTCAACAACTGACAGCATGTGGAAACACGCATAACGAGACGTACGCCACCGCAGTTATTAATCGAGATTTTTTTTTTTTTTTTTTAATCACAAATTGTTACTTGTTAAGTACTACCGCGAGCGTATGAAATATGGAAGAGGCGTACTATAATGTTATGACAAACCATTGCAATAACAACAATAATAAAATAATAGGTGGGTATCATGCCGAGTCCGACAGTAACGTTCAACTGTCGACCGCGGCGACGACAATATCACTGGGTCTATTATTTACTCAAGGTTGGCGTAAAAATAAAACAATGCCTGGAGCTCAGACTTTTTAAACCGAATTTTCAACCTCGTCTAATATAAATACTTCGGTAGTACAAATATTATTATAATTTAAGTATAGACATATAGAATAATATAGAATAGCCTGGGAGAAATGACTGACAGTCACGTGGGCCACATTCAGCCTGTTTAGCGTTTATATCTGGCCCGTACTACAATGGTAGACACAAGGAAAAGGCAATAGGGGTAACTGCCTTCTCCGTTCACTAAAATAGGTCTCCTGGCCGTAATAAATAATAAAAATAAATGCAATTTTATTTTTTGTTTATTTTTCATTTAAAATCACCCCACCCATTCAGGACGTCTGTATCCGCTCTTGCCGTGTGATCTCTCAA
Organism: Stegophylla sp. TES_Ste_2020; assembly: GCA_025469315.1. Lineage (NCBI taxonomy): Eukaryota > Metazoa > Arthropoda > Insecta > Hemiptera > Aphididae > Stegophylla > Stegophylla sp. TES_Ste_2020. The sequence continues at coordinate 9,810 of JAIPRM010007609.1, read as the reverse complement.
ATTGTTTAATTTGATTTTAATAAATGTTCGAGTTAACATAATGATATGTAAATTTTAAAATTAAAACCAATATTTATGTCATCATTATTTACAATGATAAAATAACATACCTATTTGATGTATTATTATACTGTGGACCACAAAAAGTTCTTAAACTTGGCCATCCAATAAATTTGAGTTACCCATCAATGAATGTTCATGTTTATACGGTTACGATATTGTGTCTATAAAAATTTCTAAAAGGTAATTTTTTTACGGAATAATAATAAATTAATGGGAACAACCTATTATTTTCCAGTGAATGGTCATTTACATTTTCAAAATTATTTTATCATTATTCATTATTTTTATTGAAGATTTTGGTATCAACAATGGGTACTTTGCGTCAAATTTTCTATGCTTTCTATATTTGAAATTTTCTCAAAATAAAATAAATATAAAATAAAATAGATAACTAAACAAAGATTTTTATTTATTTTTTTTAATTTCTTGGTTCTGTTAATATATTTAATTAATTGATATATGTTAAAATGTGTTAAAAATAACACAAACGCAATTAGTATTGGTCGATAAGACCATATACAGTCATAAAACTATGATTTAAAATTTTAGATTCTGAACGAAGTAAAGAAAGTAGTGTTTTTACAGTGATGTTAATTTTTGATTTTTTTTTTTTTTTTTTTTATACACTTTTTTGTATGGATCTACTTATCCAAAAGTGTCGATCAAAAATTTTTTGAAAACAAAATTGCCTTTAGTTGGTTTTTTAGAAAGATCATTTTTTGAATTTCTCAATTCTTCATTTTTTTTTTTTTCAAAACTACCCAAAATTTGACAAAAAAAAACTCTGAAACCATATTTTTTTGATCCAAACTTCATGAAAATTTAAACAAAAATAGACAATAAAATAAAAAAAAAAACATTTTGGTGCAAGAAAATTTTAAAAATACGAAAAAAATTTTTGGACATTTTTCTAACACTTTTTTCTTATTATTTTTTTTCCTTTTCTTTATTTACTAGGAAAAAAAAGATAAAGGTAAAGTAAAATAAAGTATAGTCATGAAAGCCGGATGTATTTCGCACTATGGGTATTATTTGCTCCTCGGGTCAGATACCCTTGGTTGGTGTATTGAAAAAGACGACCATCATTGTTCTTTATATTATTAACTTCCTTCATTCAGAATCATCACATTGAAGAAATGATTTATCGTTTCTTTAAAATTCTACATATCCATCAAGAGTTTCTGACTCGAGGAGAGAAGAACATCCGCGATGCGAAGTATGCCCGACTTTCTTGTCTATACTTAACTTTACTTTTTTTTTTTTTTTATTTAAATAATAATTATTATTGTTAAATTAAATTTTTAACCATATTTTTTTAAACGTCCCATTTGAAATTCATAAGTAGAGTAAAAAAATATTGATGAAATTATTATTTTTTCTTGGCTGGTTTTATATTTCACTATAAACTGGGAAAAGTAGTAGAAAAAAATAAAGATTGAATAAGAAAAAAAGTGTTTGAAACAACGAACGAGTAACCTGTGATTCATTAAACAAATAAATATTTTATTTTGCACATTTCATATTTTTTCATGCATGCATATTTTGCCTTTTTGGCTCCTATACCTTCCGAAACCTTGTTATTATCATCGTATTAATAATTGTTGAGAACTTCAGTTAACAAAAATATGGTCTTGCTAAAAAAACTAAAAAAGAAACGTATACATTTATATTTATCATATATTTATTACTTTAATTAAAATACAATAATAATTATTAGAATAATTCATAACTTATTTTGAATAATGAATACTATTATAGTATCCATAATAAGGGGGTTGCTTAAAATATTGTTGACATTATAGGGGTTCATGGTCTTAAAATATTATCAATAGTTTTTCCAATATTTTGAAAATAGTAACTTTTTTAAAAATGTATTTTAGTGACACTGAAATAAATATTAATTAAATTTCTTAGATTAAAAACAAAGGAATATAATTTTAGCTGTTATCACAAATGAACAACCTATTACTTTTTCCTTTTTTTTTTTTTTTATTTATTTATAAAATAACATTTACAATCTGTACATAAAAATATTACAATAAGCAAATAGGTTAACTTAACAATGTTATAGTGACTTTGAAGACTTGTGAAGGGAAGCCATCCAGTGAAAGGACCATTTTGACGTGTAACAGTTAGAACTGCGAATGGTGTTTCAGTTTAGGAGATCGCGAAACCATCGTCTTTTGAGGTGACGTTTGTAATTGAAGTAAAAAAAAAAAAAAATGTCGAACATGCTTGGAACCATAGATATTCTTCGTTCCTTGGGTAGAATATTCTTTATGAGTGTATTTAACTTAAATTATGTTTTTTAAAGCTTCTGTTATATCGTCTTATCATTTAGATTGAGAGTTACAAATTTTAACTTTTAACTATAGCAGAAATTATTTATGAATCTCAATATTTTTTCAGTATAAATAGTTATGAGTATGTTTGTATACAATTTTCACACCATAATACTTAAATATAAAAACTTTAAGAAAGGAAAACTTATAAAAAAAAGAAAATTTTCCAATATTTTCAAAGTTTTATACTTATTTCAAAATGGCTCAAATGTTTTTGATATTTTTACGAAGCATGCACATAGCTATTTTCTAGTTGTCGATGAAAGTTTCGAGTTTCTAGCTTCATTATTTTTGAATCAATATTAAAAAAATAAAATAAAATTTATGAAAATTTAGATTATGCTGGTTATTGCAAACTTTACTGTTTTTTTGTAAATTTTTCAATAGTTTTCCTTTACATATAAAATGAAAAATGATCTCCTCAATGTATCAACAAGATGCAATTTTCAATTTAATAAGTTACTGTATGAATCTCTTGGACGAACAAATCTACATAAAAAGTTCCCCTAAAAAAAAAAAAAAAAAAAAATATATAATAATAATAACACTCATTTGTAAAATAAATATATTCTTTATTCCACTCAGAGTCTAAAATAAAAGAAACTTTAGAAATATTTAAAATAAGTTAACGTAAGTACCACAGTAACTTCAGTAAAATTAACTTTAAAAATAAAACTGCTAAATTTTATAAAAAGTAAACCTCTTTTAAATAGATAAACAATAAATATTTAAAAACAGATTTGTAACTATTAGCTGTAGATACATGTTTAAAATATATGTTCTCGATATTTTCCAAATACTATTCTCAAGAATAATTATACCTTTGTGATTTTTATGAGCACTGTCAAATAATAACCATTCTACGGTTGCAATTAAAACTTGGCCGCTGATGAGGAAAATTAATAATCATAATTTATTGGCAAATTGGCATATTGACGCTTGGCATCTTGACACAACAGTGGCCCATTACTGACAAATATGTCCAACAGCCATCATTTTCAAACCGTCATAATTGTACCAAACACTTATAATTAATCTTGACGCTGTGACAAGACACTGCAAGGAAAACGTTCTCTCAAAGCCGTCGGTTCAATGTAATTTAGAAACCTTTGAAATAAACATTAAATGCGAATTATTGATGATATTACAAGTCTAAGAACATCAATGAAATTAATAAGGTACGTAATTTTATAAATACTTAAAACAGTTTACAATTATAATATTTTGCAATAAAAATGATATTAAATTTTTAATATTAAAGATCTTCGTATAGATATTACTATGAAATATTATTATTATAATGTAATACCTTTAATAACTGACATATTCACATATCGCATGGTAATAATACGTATACATTAAACCCTCTCAATAGTGAATGCCTCTGTAGAGTGGATCAATTTCAGTACCTCTTCACTTGTCAACATCCGGTATGTGAAGGTTTAACTGTGTAAATAAATAACTATAATTAAACGTAGATGTTTCTACACTACTGTACATCATAGTATTAGATTATTGGCCCGTGGGAAGATGTCTTACAACAATTATTATATTATTATGATTTATAACACTCTGACCGCTGCCGCCTCTGTTCCGATATGTAATGATGGTGATAATGAGATGCTCGGGGGTTGATGCCTGAGGATGGTTAGGACAGAGATAATAACAATTAACGGGTCGTCGAGCAGAGATGACGCGATTAAAAAGACGACTGCGAGATTCAGCGTTTTCGTTGACTGGCTCTTTAATACGTACCTTATACTATAATTATCATCATAGCCATCAACATGATTCCCGTCCTCTACAATATTATTATGACACTATGATATTTTAATAATAATACACGCTATGTCACACAGCAGCAGCTGCTGTACCTGTGTCTGTGCATGACGATTTCATCCGACAAGGCATAAAAATTATAAATAAAACAGAAAGAAAAATAATTTATCCACAAGATAATTGTGCCGGAAGTCACTCTTTAGAACAAGATAATGGTTCAGGCCATTTTGACGTTTAGCTTATTTAGAGTAGGCGATAGTAGTTGTTTTGTATGATACATTTTTAAATTTGAAGACAATGATGAAAACACAATTATGAGCGGTACTAGGTAGATAATTTTATAAATATTTTAATTTTTCAAGAATGCAAACTCCAACAGACACATTAATAATCAGTGTTCGGATTAGATAACTAATAATTTGTCTAGGTAACAATAAAGACGAATGCATTAAATTTTATCTGGGCAAAAATAATTATATATATATATATGCTTTTCATTTAGATAAATGTCAGATAAATAATTCATGATTAATTTTTAGGATTTTCAGATATTTTATGAAATTATTTTTATTTTATTAGGGGTGTTAGATAAAAAAATATTTTTTATACATAACATTAAAAATTAACATAAATTAAAATTGTTAATTTTTTTCGAAAAATCGTTGATAAACTTCATAATAGAAAAAACTTACATAAAAAAAAAAAATAATAATAACAAAAATTGCAGTTAAAACTTCCAAAAGTAACAATATTTCATACTATATTAACCGATCAAGAGTTTTTAACAGTTGAACCATGTTAAACCATATCAAATTGTAATCTAAAACATAAAATATTATTAAGTTTTTTTATCATTTAACCAATTATTCTGCCTGGTTGTTAAAAGTTGATTGCCTTATTGCTAAATAACTTCCTAACTAATGCTGACTCATTAGTACTGAGAATGGTCTTGTTTACAGTGTTAAGCTCAAGTCTAATAATAAACATACAATATTGGAATCCATGGTATAATAATAAATCTTACCAAGCCGTTTATTTTTCACGCATGAAGTATACGATTTATAGAAAAATATATGTAATACATTTGAATAAAAAAAATAAATAAATAAATAAATACAAATTAATATTTTTTGTCTAATTTATTGAAATAAACTATCTAGAAAGATACTTGAGATAATTGAGAAATTTGAAAAATTACCTCATTAAAGTACTATCTGGGTGTCATTTTGGATCTATTAAGTTACTGATTGAAACTTTTGAACAGGTATTTCTATGCGAAAAAGCGTTTACAGAAGAAGAAAAAAAATAAATGTCATTGTTAAAAAATAAATAAACTTCTTCGCTTCTCTTTTTGAATTTTATTTATAATTATTATTAGCTGTATTTAAATTGATCATAATTAAAATTTTTCAAAGTAGCTGTATTATGCTTTTTTATTTGCTCGTTATGATTATTGTATATACACTATTCTAGTTTCGCGATTATTACTTCACTATTATTAGTTTCGAATTTTCGTCCTAAACCATATAATATGCATAGGTAGTGCATTTTGGATCACTGCAAAGGCCGTTTGGAAAATTAGTGACAAACGAGGAAGGGGGGAGGGTGAGAGGAATAATTGTGTAGTACATGAATGGACATGAATAATAATAATAATATACTTTGTGTCGACATAGTAAGACGTCGAACATCAACTAAAATTAACGCGATCGTCCGTATACATGGAATCGATGGCTATGGGATTGAGAAAATATGTTATGAATAAATGATGTACATAATGACGAAAAATACCGTGGCGGTCATCAAAGTAGATCTCTGAAATGAAACAAAAAACTGGTATCTAGTTTCACTTTACAAAAAAATAGATAAATTTTTTTTTTTTTATTTGTTTCCGGTGTTATACGAATACGTGTTCAGTGAAAGACATAAAAGTGGTAGTTGTCATAAATTATAGGACAATCATACAATTATCCTGAAAATTAGTTATGATGCCGTATTTGATAATATTTTCCAGTTATTAACTTAATTTAGAAAGATATTCAATATCTAGTTATTCGTTTCTTTAATAATAATAATTCGGACTTGGGTTTTGTTGCACTAAAAATTAATTTTACGTTTTAAAAGTAATTAAATTAGATGTTTCGACATTAAAAAAAAAAAACTCAAAATCTATTACATACTTTTTTAGATTCTGAACGCAGTGAAGAAGCTAGTGGTTTTACAATGATGTTTATTTTTTATTTTTTCTGTGTATAACTTTTCGTACGGAAATACATGTCCAATAGTTGCGATCAGTAACTTTTTGAAACAGGATTTGCCTCTAGATTGTACTTTAAAGAGGTCGTCATTTTTTGAATTTCTCAATTCTTCAATTTTTTTTTGGAAAAAACTACCCAAATTTTGACAAAAACGACTCGGAAACCATCATTTTTTGATCCGGACTATATGGAAATTTAAACATAGATAGAAAATCATATAAGATAATTATAAATTTTGAAAATTTAAAAAAAATATTTGGACATTTTTCTAAAATTTTTTATTTATTTATTTATTTTTTTATATTAACTTCCTCCGTTCAGAATCGTTTTATTGAAGAAATTATTTATCGTTTCTTTAAAATTTAATACATCCTTTAAGAGAATCCCACCCGTCGCGCGAAGAACACCCATCGTTGTTAACAATGTTGTTGTCAATAACATTAGTTATTGAAATTTTATAGATCATATTTTGATGGAAAAGTGCTTTATTGTGGGTTTTTTAAAAAAAAAGTTCGGAAATTTTTTTTTTATTAAAATGCTTCCATGAAGTAAATGAATGTGATACGAACTCACCTTGAGAGTGAGGTGGATTTTGCAAGTTGAATAAAGTTATCATAACTGCGAAGTAGAGCGTTAGTTAAACTCCTAATGGTATTTCCTTGGTAACACCAATAGTCAGAGAAATTAGCGAATCCACACCCTGTTCCCCTAAAATCAATCCTGACACGGATTAATTCGTTTATAAATTGTGAAATGTATCATATACTTAATATAAATTTGATGATACTTATTGTTCTGTTTAATTAACTGATGTCCCATTTAGAATCATTTTATTACAGAAATGTTTGATCGTTTCTTGAAAATTCAACACATCCACCAATAGCATCCAATTTGAGGAGTGAAGAATTCCAACAGAGTGAAGTTTTTTCTGCTTTTTAAATTTTTAAGGAAAATATTAACATTTAAAACTTTTATTTAAATAAACTCATTGTAGCGATTTCTCACAGGCAACCTATATGTGTACGTTTCCACGAGTGGTGATCCGTTTTCTCCGGTCAACGGGGGCGACAGAATATTATTCACCCACGGTTTGGTACGAACCTTCTCAACAACGTCAGGTCTTTACATGCACGTTTCCGAGTTTTTTTTTTACTTTACAAGTAGGTCGTACACGATATTGACTGCAGCTGGTAAAATACGCATATAATACATCATTGGGTCGTAAATTACCGCCACCTGCCATTGTACTGGTTCCACGTTTTTGGACGGAATTCTGTCAGCAACCGTTACATGTTGGAGAAGGCCTGATGTCCTGTTTCGCCCGAACTGGACCATTTTGAATATTTCGTCAATTTGTCGTTCAGCTAGGATATAATGAAAAATTTTAATGCTTTCATGTATTTCGCTTAGCGTATACGTACGAGTATAAGTGATGACTCCGCGAATTGATGAAACATATATTGTTCTTATAAAAAAGATTCTGCCTGAACACATTTTTTTATTAGTTAATCACAATTAAAATTGATTTAAAAAATTATATATTACATATTATTGTCATTTAGAACATTATATACGTATAATATTATATATTATAACATATGTATAAATTATTTTTGGTGTACCTATTTTATAAGTAGGTGGGTAGTCATGTTTGAAGCTCAGACGTTTATGATTCTTTTCTCTAGGTAATATTAATAATTATCTTTATAATTATGGCATACATTTTATTCGTGAAGCCTGATTTTTAACTTGCAAACTACTTTTTTATTAAATGTTATACTCTAAAATGTTATGAATTTGTGAGTAGGTATTTGGAATATATTATTGATTGTTTATCATTTAAATAGAATACCTAAATTTATACAAAAGTAGGATGTATTAAAGATAATCTTAATATTAAAAATAATCTCTAACTTTTTATAGATACCAATAGTTTTATCCAGAAAAACGAGTCAGTAACATTATTTTTAATAAGGTTCAGTACCTTCATAGCTGTATTAGATATTTTTAGATTCTGAATGGAGTAAAAAATCTTATCATTTTACATTTATAATGATGTTTATTATTTTTCTCATTTTGTGAATATTTTTTTGTATCGAAATACTTGTCCAAAAATTTCAATCAGTATCTCTATAGATTTGAAATCGTATCCAAATGGTACTTTGAAGAGGCCACTTTTCAAATTTATCAATAGTGGAAAACGTGGAAAATCTGTCGAAAAATTGACAAAAAATTGCAAAATATGCAATTACCGGAATTTCTGTAAAATTAAAAATTTCTTTTTAACATAACTTCAAAAATAATGCAGCTAGAGACTAGCAACATTCACCAACTACTAAAAATGGTCACGAGAACATATCATTCAAAATTACACACTTTAATGTACCCAAAAGAAAATTAGTTCGCCCGATTTTTATAAAACTTGGTACCTAGATAAAGAATAATTTCATTACAAATATTTTGGTGGAATAACATTTCTTATGGACAAATAATCTAATATTTAATGAGGGGTTTATTGAAAAAAAAAAGAAAAAAAAAATAGGAAAATTTATGGACAAATTACCTATTTTGATATATTTCTAATAACACGCAACAGGATGATAGGTAATGTATTAGGTATTGTATATTTATCTATAATATTATATTAACGAAAAATAATGGCAAGACTATCAAAATTGTGCGAATTCGCATATTATGTATAAATTATATTGTATAAATTAATAAGAAAATTATAGTTGTTCCGCAAACGAAATTCAATTTAGTAGGTAGAGTACATAGAACTTTTGTTGTATATATAAAAATCTATGTTTGCGTTGTTATTCCGGTATTACTGGGTGAAATCCCTGAAAAAATGCCAGTAGTTAAAAAAAAATCAGGCCTCTCATCTTTCCACCCTGACATCAACATTTTGATTTAGTATCGATTTCACATTTCTATTATTTATTCGTTATGATCCGTTAACACAAATTTGGAATTTATTAGGTAGGTACCAAAACTTGGGGTATGAAATAAATTTTGATTCTGGTTTAATCAACAGTGTTGAGCATTATCTAAACAAATTTATCTAGTTAAAAAATTAACCATCTTTTTTCTTGTTTAGATATTTAAAAAGTAATTATCTTTTATCTAAAAAAATAGATAATTTATCTTAACTAATTATATTTATCCAGATAAATTATTTTAAAAATTATATTTTTTTACATTTTGAGTGGTGCGAAAAAGCTAGTGTTTTTAAAATGATGTTTATTAATATATTATATATATATATACAGGGGTGGGCAGTATTTCAAATACAATTATATCTTGTATTTAGTATTAACTGAGTATTCTTCTAAAGTATTTTGTATCTTGTATTTAAATATTATTTT
>JAIPRM010007608.1:0-16991 GCA_025469315.1 Stegophylla sp. TES_Ste_2020 | reverse complement strand
AAAAAAAAAAAAAAAAAAATTGAAGAATTGAGAAATTCAAAAAATGACCTCTTTAAAGTACAATCTAGAGGCAAATCCGGTTTCAAAAAGTTACTGATCGAAACTTTTGGACAAGTATTTCCATACGGAAAATTGTACACAGAAAATATAAATAAAAAAAATAAAAAATAAACATCATTGTAAAAACACTAGCTTCATCACTTCGTTCGGAATCTAAAACTATTCAACAATCATGCCGAATGCCGAAAAACGATGCGCCAAAACGTGCAAAATACCACGAATCCGCCAAAACTACGCAACAATATTCAGCGAATTTGGAACGTATTATGTTCGTACACAAATGAACATAATACAATATCGCAACGTTTTGTTTGCCATTGCAGTAGTTAATAAACTCGAGTTAATTCGGTTGCTCAGTCATAACGCATGCAGGCAGGCAGTGATTTGGTTGTCAAGCAAATAAAATGAAACGGGATGATAATAATGGGTACCACAGTATATACAGCGTGAGAGTAAATTGGGTAGTTTTTTTTTTTTTTTGCAGGTAACCAATGTAATTTATATATTAAGTCCAATTCAATTACGTTTTTTCAAATTTTATTTTTACAAGAGAGGGGAGGGGTCTAATGATTACAATAGTAAGATAGTTAAATAAATCATAATCAACAAAAAATTAAGACAGTCAATTATTATTATTTTTTAAATATTAATCTTTTAAAATTCTATAATTTTTTTTTTTTTTTGATAATTCAAAATGCCTTTTCAATAATTTTACAAAATATCAAGGAGGGCATTGTCCAATTTTATTTTTAAGTCAGTGGGTAGTTGCCCCTCTCAGTTTACGCATATGGTGTACAGCGTGTTTAGGTGTAAAAAACCAAATTGCAAATCAAAATCACGTCCAAAAATCGTGGTTACGAAATGCATCGTGGAAAATAAATGTTTTGTTTTTCGATAAATCGGATTTCACGTCCAGCTCGTCGGTCGGCTCCTCCTCTTTCGTCACTCCGCTCTCCACCCACTCTCACGGAGACATACTAACCGGTTTGGTCGTCGGAGGGGGTCCATGGCGGTCGAGACTCCACCTGCACTACGATTGTCAATAAGCTAATTGAGTTCCGTTCACTGCAGCGCTGAAATGTTTTTTCTTCTATAACATTATTTATTTTATACCATGTTATCGGTAAGGAAAACCAATAAACTGCATGCCAGTGGCGTAACTATAAAAGAGATCAGACGTCATGTCATTGCCTGTCTATGTTTAAAGTTTCATAAAGTTTGGATCGAAAAAAAATTTTAAAAGCGTTTTATTCAAATTTCGGATAGTTTTTCCCAAAAATTTTTGATAAAACTATTGAGAATTTCGTAAAATTACTTCTTAAAGTACCATCTTCGCATACAAATTCAGTTGCTGGTTGTAACTTTTTAATAATATTTCTATATAAAAACGTGTACGCATATGCACATAAATAAATAATAAACATTGTTATGAAAACACTTGCTCGTCTGAGGATCTTAAATAAACTGTACGTTCATTATATTATACTAAATTATAATTATGGAATATGATATAAGTAGATACATTATGATTTAAATACTTCAATTAAAAAAAAAAAAAATACTTGTATTGGACAACGTGAGTTTGTTTAGGGTTTTTAGCGATAGTTGTATTTTCATCTATTTGATGCAATTAATTTCTTAAATATATGTCTGAAATAAAATCTGGGTATTAAAAGAAATTTTAAAATTTATAAATACAAAAAAAATACCATAACTGACATTTGTAAATGAAATTCGGAAAATATGCAAAAGCGTTAATATTATGAACGTAGACGAATTTCTATTCATAAAAATTTATGCCAATAGAAAATTATCTGTAGATTGAGATTGCTTGTCATTGTGAAATAGGAACTATACTTTGGACAACTATCATATTGAGTTGATTAGTTAAAAGAAATAATAATAGAGGGAAAATAGAATTGAAGCTGGATGCAAATGATAAAAGAGATATATTCAGATCTAATCTAAGGATGTGGGTGTTGGGTTTTGAGAAGGAGGTCCATAAGTGAAGGTAACATAGGATTAGTCAAGTTTCAGCAAGAGTTAGTCGTCTTATTAGCACAACTCTCATAGGAGGATGGGATTCTCTACTTCGGTGTAGTTGTTTGTTATATTTTTCTTTATCAAGGGGCTCAAAGACAGTTGGCGTATTTGAGCATTCATTGAATGACTGCGCGGCAACAATCATTATCGTCATTTTCAAAGTTTTCACGCACTTTGGTACACTCGTTGGCAAGCGACAGGGGCGGCTCCGGAGACTTTATTTGAGGAGGGGTAGGGCCCAATTGCTAATTTGCGTATTGGTTTCATTGAACCGATTATAGATAAGGAGATATAAAAGACAGGACCGAAACAATATTATATTAACAATTTTCTTGTGGGAATCCTTGCCAGCTGACGTCATAATATCATCATGGAATAGATTTGAATTTGTCAATTTTTCCACATGTGCGCTACTAGTACGGATTTTGGTAAAGTTACTGGCATACATATATATTTAGTTATGGGAAAAAATTACTTATAGAAATAATACATTTCATATCACTACATTTTTTATAAAAAGGACTCGAATATTTACCATAGTTTTATTAATATGTCTATGATATTTACCAATGCCATTAGGCGTATTAACTATTCAATTTTGATTTACATTTTATTTATATCGTTTTCTCATATTATTGATAGGGCTGAGAAAAAAAGCAATTTGCCATTTGTTTTTTCATACAATATGAACCGGGGGGGGTGGCCCCAAGACCCTCTCTTTGGAGCCACCCCTGTTGGATAATTCAAAAATAGATTACATTCGTCGGATGAAAATGAAAATCACTTCGATGGTTTGACAAAGTGAAAAAATTTTTTAAAAAAAAATGGAGAAAGTGGCACTACAAATAATAATTATTATCATCCGCTTAATGATGGCGTCGTAGGTTTATCCGTACATGATGTGCTCACGTTACTAAAATGAAATAAAAAAAAAAAAAAATTCCACCATATGATTCCAACGAGAAGGACTACATAATTCTATAGCTCAGTTACTGTTTACGTTTTTGGATTATAAAGAGTGCACCATCTGCATATGATAATAATATACATACTTAATAATTTCTAGGTTGACCATTTTTTTGTAGCTTTAAGGGAAATTAAAATTCAACGTCATCCTTGGAAAAAATTAATTAAAATGTGTGTATACATTTATTATTTTTATTCAGCCGCAAAGGTCGAATAGAAAATTTTTTTATCATGATTCTCTCTTTCTCTCATAATAATAATAATAATAATAATAATAAAACATTCTCTCTCGTGGAGTATAAAATAAAATTTCGGGACGAGACGGCCGAATTTAATACTACGTCGTCGTAATATTGATTATCAAACGTCATAATAACCTAATAAAATCATTTAAGCCTGACAGTTGACACGAAAATAATAAATATAAAATGTATATTTTTTGAACTGTATGGGTTAGGTTAAGTTATAATAAAGCCCGAATGGCCCTTGACAGGTGACGGCATAGTGTATTATAATTTTTTGACGAACCGACATTATTTTACATAATTTAGGAAAACACGTGCGGAGTACTTAAAAGATAATACAATTTTTTATTTTTTTGGTTAGAAATGGATTTATTTAATCGAATGGAATACAATTTCGATCGTTTTTAAGTACTGCTTTGTCGAAAATTCGGTTACTATGCAGCACTATAGTTACAATACTTGAATATTGTCCACTAACTTCGATAAACAATACGTCTAAACAAAATGACAATATTGAATCTGTACGAAATAACTTTTTACGATTTATTTATTTTAAATACAATATACGTCGACCACCGCATATGATAATATTTTAAATTATTTAAATCTTATTCCGATTAAAACTAGGCAAAATTACAATTGCTCTCGAAATTTCTCCATAAATTGATTTCTGGCTTGACTGATTGTCCTGATTTACTTTATTTCATTAATTTTAAAATTAATCCATTTAAATCTAAAAATTATACGATAAATTGTCCAGCTAATGTGTTAATGATTTCCGGTAATAGTTACACTTTTGATTTTAACTAGTTAAGTAATTTTTATATTATCTACCTAGCTTATTTTTTGTATTTTTATTAAATAACTTATTAGTTTCATAATTATTATTCATAAAAAATTTGTATATTTCTTATTGTGTACCTGACCTATTTTATAATTAATTGCAATCACTTACTGTTGTAATGTAAACCATTTTGTACAAGGACTTTGTCCGTTTAATTATTATAAAAAAAATGTACAGCTATACTTTCGTATAGCTAAAATATCTTGAAAATTGAGAATAAATTTCATCACAGTAGTTTTATACATTTATTATGTAAATAACAACGGAAATTCACGTTTTACCCGTTTGCATTAAGGGTTATATTGTTATTAGTTGGAACCCAATAATTACCTATAACTTCATGCGGAATGCAATTATAATAATAATTATTATATTTGGCCTTTGGCGTTTTCGGGTAAAACGTGCCCCGTTTGACTTGACCGTCGCTTACTTTTTTCTGCAGCCCGTTAATATATTGAATTTCAAATGTTCATTATAAACGCATATAATTTATACCATTCCGAGCAATTATTATTGCTGTAGCGGAACGAGACATTATGGACATTCGCGTAAATGACTGCTTTCGTTAATTAAGCACCGAGAGATGGATGAAGAAATAATAATAATTACGGTTCCATTCATGACTAATTTGCCCGTCGTCGTCATCGCGAGACGGCTGCAAATAATATTGTAATAGAGAGGTCAGTAATACCCGCGATAAAGTGCCTCTAATTGTGCGTCGCAACAGTATTCTGCGAACGAATGACAGTTGGGCAAGTGGAATATTTGGACAGTAAAACTATATTATTTTGTCGCGACCGCGTTCTTAATATTGGGTGACCATAAGTCCTGTTTTATACAGGATTGTCCTTTATTTCGGCTCTGTGTCCTGTTGTCCTGACAAACTTCTCTCCCGAAGCTTTTTGTCCCGTAATTTCAAGTCTGTCCCATATTTATCCCGTTTTTTGACTTACTGTTGATTTAAAATTTTTGAAATGAAATAATGTAAGAATCTAGAAATCTTTAGCATAACCATTAGATCAATAACTATAACCGTAAAATGAATTAACAAGTTTTTTTTAGAAAGTAAAGCATACAATATGCAATATGCATGAATAGAGGATTTGAAAATTTTTTTTAAAAAGTATCAATTTAGTTTTATTATGTTATTTTATGTTTTTAAAAAAACGGTTTTATATGTTTAAATTTAATCTATAATAAGTAGTTTAAAAATTATACTTTTGTCACGACTCAAAAACATAAATATATATTATATGTAATAAATACTCATTTATTTAAAAATATTATTGTCCTGTATTTTATTTTCTTAAATATGTTCACCCTGTCTTAATATTATTATGATGATGATTTTGATTTAAGTTCGATTAAAAATATTATAATTTTCGTTACTAGATTTTCGAAATTAAAATATCAAAAATTGATATATTATTGACTAAAGTAAATAAATAGAAAAAAAAAACTATGCAATCAAAATGGCACTCGGTACCAGATTGAAAAATCATATAAATCTGACGGACTTAAAGGATATACGGGATGTCGGTTGTACCAAAAGTAATCAAAGGAATATTTATTTTTTTTTTTTATTTTTGATCGCAATTAGTTTTTCATACAAAAAAGTAATAGCTTATTATTATTCTTTGTTAATCCGTTTTTTTTTTTTTCGTTTTTCAGAATTCTGAAGCGAATAATAAAAACATTGACTATGATCTTTTATTTTTTTTTTTCGTCATTTTAAATATTTCAGAGCAATGTGCACTTACATATTTTCGAATATTGTGTAGTTAATCGTTTGGAAATTTCATTATAGGTTTTTCTCGGATTTTTACAGTGGAAAAATTTCCATTATACGCTGATAAAAAAACCATGCGAAAAACAACGCTACACACAATGTTTTAAAATTATACGTGTTTCTATTTTTCTGGGTTTGATAGTATAATAGATTTGCATTTTACCTTTTATTATCTTAGGTCCATGCGACTTTTTGAAAATAAGTATAAAAACATACACCACATGCAATGCAAATATTTTAAAATATCTTTTTTTTATTTTTAAATGATATATTATCAATAGCATTTATTAATAATGATTAAAATTTTTGATATGGAAAATTTTGATTTAGCAATAACTCGGCATTTTTAATAATTTGGTCTGCTTCTAAATCCACCATTGCCTCCGAAATATTTTTAAAACCTGCATTTATTTTTAACACTCTCTAAAAATTATTGTCATCTCCAGAATATACTTAGTTACTTCCTTAAAAATAATATTTTTCAATTATTAGAAATAAGAGTGCGTATATATGATATTAATTATCACGAAAAAAAAAAAAAAAATAGTTGATTATTGAAAGTGTTTGAGCAATGTTCCCCAATCAAAATAGAAATAAAAAATTTTCAGGAAATGATACTATTGGTAGGCATGTCTAAAAAACTAAAAGGATGCCTCTGACTTATGAGTAAATTTTTTTTTTTTACATACCAACATGAACTAATACTCACGCATATTACAGACAAACCATTTTAAGTAAATTATCAAAATTTTAAGTAAACTTGAAATTTTGTGACATTGCATACCGTTAATTAATTTAATTTAAAACCGTAATTGAAATCCAAACGAACGTTTTTATCGTAATATTAACTTTAACTAAAATTCTACACACTTCGCGGTTTATTACATTTAATACGAATGTACCGAATAAAATACTTCAAAAAAGGTCCGCGATAAAGGTATTTTTTTATTTATCGACATTCAATTTACATTTAGCACAGATACCGTTAAAAAAAAAAAAAAAAAAAAAAAAACGTAAAGATCATATTATATAATATATATATTTTTTTTATGCTATTTATTCGTCAAAAACCGAGCGGTATTTTATCGAGAGTCTTGACTGAAAACAGATAAATGAGCGAACATAAAATCGTCTTTTAACTATTTTATGATAGATATATAAAAAAAATATTTTTATATGCGTAGGTATATAATATTATATACGTGGAAATGATTGATTTATAACAAAAAATAAAACTCTAAATAAACTGTCGACGATAATATTGAGGCCTCAAACATTATGACACCCAAAAACTACAGCTCATAAATAACTGTCAGAATAATACATATATATATATATATATACATATATACATTTATATTAGTATGCACATATTTTCGAAAAACATAAGTTCCCCGCTGAAAAAAATATGCGTACCGAGCGTAGGGACGAACGAAGAGAACATGAAATTATCAACAAATTTCGCGACAGGGGAAAACCGACTGTCGTGTGTATAATATTATAATAACTGAGGTTTGACATTTTAATTCCCAAAAGCGATAATCGAATATGCCTCGTTTTTTTTTTTTTTTTTCACTCTCCCGTTAAATCTGATGATTTATTCGAATGAGAATATTAAAAAAGTTTTCGTTTACATTACCAGTCTCTACTGCAACGTCCGGCGTCCGACTTAATAACGATTAAGGTTAACTTTTATTTATTTATTTTTATTTTTTTAATATAGTTTACAAATCTTTCCGAGTTTTACGGAACAAAACAATTATTACTATTATAATATCAGATATATATATATATTACGACACAGTGTCGTATAAATCACTTGACATAATTTTTCCTAAATTTTGAGTGGATTAAATTTAAACTAAAAACATAAATATATACGCGAGTAATAATAATGTATAAGTGTCTTGAAACTTATTTAATTATTATTATTATTTTTTTTTTCATGATTATTATTATTATTATTATTAAAAAGAGCTCATTAATTCGTCTCAACTTTTTTTTATGCGACCGAGCAATTCATTATTCAACACTAAGTTTTATTATTCATTTTTTTTTTTTTTTTATCTCTTTTTTAGATTATTGCGATATCATTTTTTAATGTTTTAATGCTGTATATCATTATTAATTTTTTCGCTATTTACTTTTCCAGCATAAAAAAAACTACGGATATTCAGGACTGTAACTTTAGTCAAAAATCAAAATTAAAATTAAAAGGCCGGCAGAGTTGTTATTTTTATTTTATCCGTCTTGAGCATAATCACGATACTTTTGTGCAAAGTCAAAAACGCGTTCGTTAATAATATCCAAACCAACCCTTGGCCATACGTTTACAACCTAAATGAAGCATTGAAATGGAATACGCTTAGAGTGACCTATTGAAAAGAATCAAATTACCGTATCGAAATATTGTATCCCTTGCTCAATCGGATCACTGATAAAGAACTGTTATCATACTTTAAAATTAATGTTATTGTTTTTGTATATCTGCAGCTTTTGTATAAATCTAATATGAAAATTCCAAGTGGTACCAACCAAATAAGAATAGTAATTTTATTTTTCTCAAGATGGTCACTCTTAGCGTGTTCCATTTGATTGCTGCAATTCTATTAACACGCGTGCAGTACGATGAAACTCGATTCGTTTGATTAGCGTGCGATTTGTACCGTCCGGTACGGAGCGAAGTATTTTTTTTATTGTTAAATTATGGCAGTCCGTGCGATTTTGCGTTTCTGAGTGTTACAAAAATGAACGCACCTGAACGCAAGAAGGGAGGAGGAGAAGAACGGAGAGAAAATGAAAAGTCAAATGTGCTCCGACGACGACGGTTATAATGTAATTGAATTCCCTACAATCATTTTTTTTTCTCCGTTCTAACTCGGTCGGTAGATTTTTTTTTTTTATTTCGCCTTAAAATATTGTACACAAAATTATGAATACTCGTTTAATCGAAATCGCCGAGTGCGTTATTGTGTAGGCGAATCGGGGTGTATAATGACTACGAACGGGATTCCGCGCTGATCGCCGCGGGATGATTGACGTTTTCGCTATAATATGAATACGAAATTGCGCACTTAAAATCATACGGACAAATATATCATTCAATTTATACTCTCAGTGAGTCTCAACAAGTCTTAATTTAAATCATCATATCAAATCATATAGCAAGGGATTATGTTACATTATTTATGTAACCCTTAGATTTTTTCCCCTCAACTCATTGTGTACACACAGAGTTTAAGTTTTCAAATTATGTAATTTTAGAATTCACAATCAGAAATTTCAATGTAACGTCTCGTCTGTTGAATTATTTAAATTACACTGCGAATACTCAAGTCATAATATTATATTATCATAATGATTATAATTAATTAATTCAACGAACAAACGAAAAAAAAAAAAAAAAAACTATTCGATTTGGTTTGAAAATAAAAATATATGATCTCTATAATTTTGAAATTTATTACTAAATAGCTAAAATTGATTTCATGATAATATTTATTTCGGTATTTCCAGTAAATTTGTCAGTACTTTTTCTGATTTTTTTTTCAATCAATTGAATTATTCTTTCGTAAAAAATGTTCTTTCACTAAATAATAATTCTCTATCTACCTAAATCTATTTAATTCTAACCAAGTTCCATAAAGATTATTTTTACAATTACATTTTTATATGTAATTTTATGTAAAACTATAAATTCTGTCGAAATGCTACCTTTAAACGGTTATAAAAAAAAGGACTTAACTTACGAATTTCGAGATTTTTTTCAGTATCGTTGGTAATACATATGAGTATATGTTTGTAATAAATTTTCAGATTTTAATATCCAGAAATTAAAAGTTAACAATATAACAACTTACAAAAAATGAGAAATGTACTTACATCAAAATTGGTTAAATGTTTTTGAAAATTTTATGAGGTATGCATGTGACTATTTTAAGTAGTTGGTAAATATTTCAACTATACAGTTCCATTGTGTTTGAAGTTATGTTATATAACTCAAATCGAATTTTAAAAAATTTAACGATTTTTTATCAATTTTCGGATAGTTTTTGCACGCGCTTAGAAAAATTATTGAGAATTTTTAAAAATGTCCTCCTTAAAGTATCATCCAGATGAAATTTCCAACCTATAGATTTAATGATTCGAAACTTTTAGACCCGTAATCGTGCTTCCACACAAACGGACAAAAAAACGCACTTGAATTTGGAAACCAATGCATTCTCGTCTCAGAATCTAAAATAAAAAAAATAAATAAATATCATTGTAAAAAGTTTTAAAGTCGTTTTCATCAAATTGTGGATAGATTTTTCAACATTTTTATTTGAAAAATGACTAAAAAAGACACTTAATTCAGACAAGTATTTCTGTACGCAAATGTGTACGAAAAACCAAAAAAAAAAAACAACATTGTAAAAACATTAGTTTCTTGATGTGATAAACACTGTGAAATTATATTGTTGTTTGGAGTTCAAATTTCAAATCGCGTTCGCTGGTTATCTTCGGTTCGACTGGAAGTTTATAATAATATTATTATGTACGCGCAAATAAATTTTATTCGGACGTGATCGAACACGTGCGCGCAACGAAATGCGATATGCGACTCCAGCAGTGAACTGGCGACGAAGAAATTTCACAAAGTTTAAGTACACTACTGTCACTTCGCGTGACACGTCGACGAAACTCGGGTAAACTATAAGGGCATTGTGATTAATAAGAGAAGTTCGCCACTATATTATTCTGTGTTAAACAAACGCAATAATAATATGGAGAAACGGAACGCTAGATTTTATCTGATTCCATACTTGCAGTCGATGACAGCGAGTAATACGATTCATTCGAAACGAACGTATACCTATGAGGCGTCTAATAAAAATCAAAACCAGCTATAAGAAATTTTTAAAAATTTTCAGAAACAACAAAAAACGAAAATAACGTAAAATACTTGGTCTATAATTTTATAATAAATATGAAATCAAAGCAATGAATGGTACACATATTGTATGTAAAAACATATTTTGTAAAAATATTATTACAAACAAGAGTCAAATAAATTTATAGTTTTGAAATGGCTGGTTTTGTATTGAATTTAAGCATATGGCTGTTTTTGAAACCAACAATTTAATTCTTTTTTCACTTATGACTGGTTTTGAAATTGAGACTTTATGAGAGATAGGTGATTTTGAAACATACATTGGAAATTTTAAGAAATACAAAACATTTTTTATTTTATATATATATATAATTACCTAATAGTAAAAAATAATAACAAAATAGAACTCAATTATAGTTGATTTAATTCATTTAACTAATAAAATTTAAAAACTATTATAAGAGCAAATAAAACATATTGTGTTTAATTATGGCTTGATTTGAAATAAACATCGTCAGATGGCTGGTTTTGATACTAACCACAATTTTCTGTCCTTATTTAAAATCAATTATAGCCTTGTTTGATGTTCAATATTTTTACCAACTATGTAATACAGTTTGAATATTTGGAAAATTTAACAAGAATCCGTTTTGAAAAAAATATGATCTTTTAGCTGGTTTTAGAACTAGACGCCTAATATTATGTATTCAGTGGTTTTTTTCATATTATATTGTATTCACTTATTTCGACAACACGATCGACTGATTAGTAAATATTGCTACTGTTTTTCGATGCAAAATATTTGATTAAAAACCTTTAGAAATATTTTTGATTACCTTCAGATTATAATAATATTATATTAGGTTTTCATTCGGTACTTAATGCAAGACAAAATACGTCTACCTTAATATTATTATTGTGGTACTGCACGTTTTGAGCGTTATTGGGGTGACGTCAATATTATTGTATGAAAGAAAATCATACTTGTCCGTTTTTGATTTTAATTTTAATTTTTTCGTTTTTGTTTTTCAGATAACCGATTTATCCACAGACACCACGGGTACGTTGAAATTGCATATTGAAAATTATCGTTTATCATAATAATTTATGCCTATAAACAAGTATTATGCATACATTATTATTCATCACTCCACTATGTAAGTAGGCACCTAATTAATATCAAATGCAATTATTCGGCCGAAAATTAACAATTCCGTGCTCGTATAACGTATACACGCGGTATGTGTATTACTCCACAAGTAGTGTAAACAACCGACGGAGCATGTTTGAATGCCTATTAATTATTATACACTGACTGTAATTCAAATTCATTACGATATTCTGTAAGAGAAAATGCTGTATAAGTTGTATGATATAGTTTGAGCACCTATTATCTACCAGTGAAGTATATTATGTAATTGTAACAAAAGCTCTTCAATAATAATTTTGATAAAAATATTTTTTTTCAATGTAAAGTCGTTTTTGAAAGTCTTAATTTTATTAGGAAAATGACCAAAAACTAAAAAAAAAAAGAGTTGTAAAATGAAATAATGACGTGAAAATCAAAAAAAAAAATAACGTTAAAAATCAAAACAATGCATTTTATAACCAAAATGTCAAAATTAAATTTTCATATTCTGAATCAGGGAGGCGTGAAACGAATTTATAGCTTGGAAAGCGTTGCATAGGATTAAAGGGGGAAAAATTAATTTGTCATCAACATCCTATCTCTACATATCAATCGTTTCTTCTGTATGTAATAACGTGGTAATATTTTATAATAAAATAATGACGACTATAGTAGTACAACTTATTGAATATTATGTTATTCGAAAATTTTGGTTTAATACAGGAACGGATGTGGCCGCAGGATATTTATGTATACGCATGTTGATTAGACAAGTTTTAATTTTTATCATAATATCATAATAATATATTATAAATATTTAAAAAAAAAAACAATTTAAGTTGAACAATTTTCCTTCACTAGACCATTTCATAGTGTAAAATAAGAAATAGTTAAAAACAAAAAAGATTCATGGTAGAAATCATTTTTTTTTTTTTTTTCAAAAAAGAAAAATTGATTCATCATCAAGAACTATATTATTATATAATTAATGTTCAAATATCATAGGTAGATAAACGCATACGTATATGATTTTTTAATGGGGATAAACTTGCCCCCCTGGGTTCCCTTCTGGATCCGCCGCTCTTGGTTAAATATAAAAAATTTATTGAACATAATATGAAAACACAAACCGTAGTAAAAAAAAAAAAAAAAAAAAAAAAGAAACAAACCACATATATCACGCATTTACAGTTTTAATTAGCACGTTATTATTTTATTTCAACGACGACGTCGACGTTTACCGTGTAATGCAGTTAACCGCGACGAGTGGTGTTTAACCGAATCGAATGAAACGAGTGCGCATACGTATACGTTACACGTGTTCCGGAAACGGAATCGAGGGAATTTAATTATTACCGTTTTGAATGACGCATAATACACGCGATGTGAACGCAACATTCCCCGTCGTCGTAAGCGATGTGTGTTTTGCGACAAATTTCTGAATCCCTCGTTAGATTATATTCATGAGCGCAGTGTCATTTTCTTTTTCACTTGGTCAAAAAATAATATGGCGATGCGGAATTCATATTTCAATGGGGGGCGGGGGGTAGGTGCCACGTCCTGTGTATTCACCGGGACGTACAGATTTTTAAGTGGAATTATGGAAACTCTACTACCCCCTCCCCACCACTGTCTTCACCCCCTGTACCATTTGCACTCTGCACGCGCGCATGTGTGTATTTTTAGATTCCGAACGAAGTGAAGAAGCTAGTGTTTGTACAATGATGTTTATTTTTTCTGTGCACAACTTTTCGTATGGAAATACTTGTCCAAAAGTTTCGATCAGCAAATTTTTGAAACCGGATTTTCCTCTAGATGGTACTTTAGAGAGGTCATTTTTTGAATTTCTCAATTCTTCAAGTTTTTTTTTTTTGGAAAAAACTACTCAAAATTTGACGAAAACGACTCGGGAACCATCATTTTTTGATCCGAACTACATAGAAATTTAAACATAGATAGAAAATAATATAAGAAAGATTTTGGCGCAAGAAAATGTTGAAAATGTAAAAAAAAAATTTTGGACATTTTTCTAACATTTTTTTTTCACTCATTTATTTTTTATATTATTAACTTCCTTCGTTCAGAATCGTTATATTGAAGAAATGATTTATCGTTTCTTTAAAATTCAATACACCCGTCAAGAGAATCCCAACCGTCGTGCGAAGTATGTCCGGCTTTTTTTTTTTTGCATATGTGTGTCATGTGTGTGTGTGTGTGTGTGTGTGTGTATGTGTGCATATGCAGTTCGCCATTAGTTTGAAAAAAAAAAAAAATCCTAATACTGCAGGCTACGAATCGCCGTCTGACTATAGTAATATATCGGCGAGAGGAATTCTGAGGGATTAATACCACGTTTTTCAGTCTACACCGACCCATACCAAAAAGTATACGCGTCTGTCAATATTAGTAATACGTATTGGTCTTATTAGATTTTTTTTTTTTTTTTTGTGAAAAAAATCTTCTGTATAATACACGTGTCCAATGGAACGTGTCACGCAAAATCGGACATGACAGAATTCGATTATTATTCGAATATAATATTGGATTACATTTATTAACGCTTACTTTCAGCACTTTGATCGATATCTCATATTTTAGATTTTGGGCGCGAACGAAGGAGCTGGCAGTTTTTTTGTCATTAATATGTTTATATTGTTTCTTTTTTTATTTCAATATGAAAACGCATTTTCTACTCGATAAAAAATAATGTCCGGATCAGTATGCCCTGTGTATTATGTTTCCGGTAGAGAATTCGAGTGGTATGGTAATTTAAAGAGGTCCAGAAGTTCAAAGAGTTATCAACGGTTTTTCTAGAAAAAAAAAAAAAAAACAATGCAAATTGATCGAAATCAAGAAAAATATTAAATCTATTTTAATCATTATCGTCGAAGACCTATAACGAGAAAAAGAAACAAATTACAACCGACTTGAGTATATATTTTTAACACGTCACAATCATGTCAAAAGTGACCGAGTGAAACCTACTTTGAAAAGTCATATTTTAAAATCTGCTATACTTAACACCATGAGTATTCTTCGCTCCTGATGATGGGATTCTCTTGGTGAGTCAGTTATTGAATTTTAAAGAAACGATAAATAATAATAATAATAATAATTGTCAGTTAAATAAAAAATAAAAATAAAATGATAACATACAATTTTGAAAACAATTGTTTGGTGAAAAAGTTGTTAGAAAAAAAAAATATTTTAAAAATTTTCTTTCACCAAATATTCATCATATTATTGTAATATTTTCATAAAGTTTAGATACCAAAAAAAAAAAAAAAAAAAAACAAAAAAAAAAATGTAGTTTTTATCAAACACTGGGTATTTTTTAAAATACTATTGAGAATCTTTTTAAATTACATCTGTAAAGTGCAACTAAAAACAAATTCTAAAAAATTACTGATCGAATCTTTACAACAAGCATTTCTCTACGGAAAAGAGTTCACAAGAAAAAAAAAATATTAAATTTACAAATAAACAAACGTAGGTTAAAAATACTAGTGTCTTCGCTCCGCTCAAAATTTACGTTAAATATTGATTTTTAAAATTATTTTATTATAAAAATTAACTTTTCATACTATTTTTTTTTTTTACCCTATTAGATTCTGAAAAAAAGGACGAAAGAGTTAAGTTTAGCTATGCATATATTTAGTTGTAATGATAACAGTGTATAAGTATTTTAATAATGCGAAGTCATTGTATTCACAAAAAAAACGAAGTAATAAAACCACTTAGTCGCAACATACGAAATTATTGATTACTCCAAAAGAACACTTTGAATTTTCACTTGGCCACTTTTGGCATGACAACGACGAATCGTTATTCTTTTTCTTTAACGATAATGCGTTTGGCTGTAAAAATACAAATAAGTGCTATCCTATTGATTCAACTCGTTCAATTTGGTCCCGCGTCAAAATAAACTATCACAAACCCCATACTTGCACTACAAGCCGTCACCATTGATCGTGATTATTATTTTAGATGAACAAAAAAAGAAAAAAGAACAGACATACTTCGCACCATGGGTATTCTTCGCTCTTTGGTTGGATCTTGGTGAATGTGTTCAGTTTTAAAGAACGATAAAACATTTTTTCAACAAAACGATTGTGAGCAAACTTTAGTTAATATGACATAATTTTACTTAAAAAATTATAAAGTTTATTATTTTTACAAAAAAAAAAAAAAAAATCCATCATCTCTACCACAGCTATTTATTTTGAACAGGAAAAAAATATTTTCTGATAAGAAAAAAAGTGTTATTACATAAAACATGATATTGAAAAATTTCTTTCACCGAAATCATTTCCATATTATTTTCAATCTATATTTAAACTTGATAAGAAAAAAAAAGTTTTAAATGCATTTTTGTCATATTTTGAGTTGTTTTCCCGAAAAATTCATAGAAAATATTCAGAATTTTGAAAAATTATCTTCCGAGGCAAATTTCGATTAAAAAAAAAAATCTGCTCAAAAGTATTGGACAAAGTGGCAAGGAAACGTGAACACGGAAATAATAATTAAATAAATATAAATCCAACATTATTACAAAACAACAGTAGTTTTTTCGCTCCATTTGAAAAATCCAAAATAATTTCTGGTAAGGTTTTGAAGCCCTTCCCCGCACCGATAAAAAACCATGGGCTCGATATTGCATTATTGCGCGTCTTTGCTCGTGTCTCTCCGGTGCTTGAATTGGAAAAAAATTAGAAGAGGGACGCATAAGTCTAAAAAAAAAAAAAAAAAAAAAATAGCGTCCACCAAAATTTTAATTTCTCATATACCCCTGGGTGATTTTTTAAAAATTTAAGTAGGGGTCAGTGGCGTAGCTATCATGGGGCAAAGTCAGAGCTTTTAGCAAATTTTAAAAATAGTTCCGTGAAATAATTGAATTAAAAAAAAAAACCGGATATACTTCGCACGACGGGTGGTATTCTCTTGACGGGCGTATTAAATTTTAAAGAAACGATAAATCATTTCTTCAGTAAAACGATTCTGAACGAAGGAAGTTAATATTATAAGAAAAAAAAATGTCCAAA
>JAIPRM010007607.1:0-16992 GCA_025469315.1 Stegophylla sp. TES_Ste_2020 | reverse complement strand
TTTGGACAAGTATTTCTATACGAAAAGTTGTACACAGAAAAAAAAAAATAAACATCATTGTAAAAACACTAGCTTCTTCATTTCATTCAGAATCTAAAACGTTTAAAATTGTGAACACTGATATATTTTAATAGAAAAACTATATTATACCTCTATTTCATTTGTTATGGTTTTCCTTGGTTGATTTTTGCCCAGTAGAAATTCCATCAAGTTAATGATTTCGAATGGAATTTTTTTCTTTTCAATCATAAACGTCAACCCGTGGCCATACGTATACACCTAAATGAAGCATTGAAATGGAATACGCTTAGAGTGACCTATTGAAAACAATCAAATTACCGTATCGAAATATTGTATCCCTTGCTCAAGAGGATCACTGATAAGGAAGCTGTTATCATACTTTAAAATGAATGTTATTGTTTTTGTATATCTTATCTAATATGATAATATGAAAAGTTAAAGTGGTATCAACCACCAAATAATAAAAATAATTTTTTTTTTCTCAAAATAGTCACTCTTAGCGTATTCCATTTGATTGCTTCAATTCACTGTACGTAACAGTATACGGTATGGCCCCTCTATATTATATTCTTTACTCTATGATAAACGTATTTAAACAGATTGCGTCGACGTCGTAACAATGACGAAGAATAAGCGCGTTAAATTTTAATAATAAAAAAAAAAATTTGTTATGATATTCAAATCCGTTTTACTACAAAAACGTAGGACGCAGGCCATGCATGAGGACGGAGGGGAGCTCAACCCCCTCCATTGGTTTTTTCCCAATTAATTTTTGGTTTATATTATTTAAATAAACTGATTTGCACTATTTAAAGAACGCCTAAATTTCATTGTACACGATGACAAAAATAAAACTCTAGAATAATCTTAGCACGTATAAAAAAAAAAAACATTTTTTCATGTTAATGCAAATGATAGAAAGTAGACAATAATTGATTTAGTTAAATTGAAATAGAAAACCAACGGTTTGTGAATAATTATTGAAATTTAAGTATTAGGGATAATATAGCTTCTTAAGTATATTCTGAGTACACAGTATATTTATTATTACCTATAGTATGCATGTTATGATAGTTATTAATAACGATGAATCTATATTTTAATTAGATATTTCTCATTAAAAATTAATTTTATTGATTCATAATAATTACACACTACGTAAGTAACTGAATACGAGTCCAAGACACTATTATCCTTAATAAAAATGGATCGCCACTATACATCCTTAGGGTGGCATGAAAAACATAGTTTTTAAAGGAACTTGAACATTCCAAAAAAAAAAAAAAAATCCAAATTTTTACATTGCTATGGCCAAAAAAAGGAGGCGAACATGCTAATGAATCCTGCAGCCTAATTGATACGCAAACTTTACATGATGTAAATAAATTAAAGATTAATATGCGCTGAAATAAACGTTTTAATATCAACTTGTATTTTATATTTTAAAAAAAAAATCGTTCCTCGAACAAATCCTGCGCACGAGAGCCTGGTAGAAAGTATAGTATAATTAAACAAATATATTTGTCACGTGTCTGGTAAAAATAAATACATGTTTAATTCGTTCGTTCGGATTAAAATCAAACGACTTCCGGTTAATCGATTATGTTGTTATAATTAATACGTATAGCGATAAAAAAATATTTTATTTTATCTCCCGCGTCGTTCGTCCACATTAACCGATTACTGACTGAGAGGCGGTCATTATTATTATTATTTATTATTATATCACGACAATATAGATTCGAACGATTTAAACGCTTTGTCGCAAATTGTCACTTGATGTCTTCAGTGGCGTATTTTCAAATTTTTCTGGGGGGGGGGTTCAAAATTTAGTTACAAAACCAAAACAGTTACTGTAATATGTATAATCAAGATCGTAAATTATAAGGAGTCTAGTCATAGGCACAATTAAAGGTGATTTCAGAGGCTAAACCCCTCTCCCCCCCCAAAAAAAAAAACTCTCAAAGACCCAGATTTTGCATGAGTTCAATATTCTTTGGAATGCTAAATCAATCCAATAACTCCCTCCTAAATTTTTATCTTAATTGCGTCAATGGGTCTACAGTCTACAAAGAATTTAATCCCCCTTCCTTACCCTTTTGGTGCATAATATACCTTTTTTATACTTATCATTACTTAATTCATTACCGTTGTTTGCTTGATTTAAATTTTTCAGCTCTGGGGGGGGGAGGTTCAGTACCCTTGGACCACCCTCGTAAATACACCATTGGATGTCTTGATATGAAAGTAAATCCGGCCATTAACATGGAACAAATTGAAAATAGGACCTGTTATCATTAAAATACTTAATTTTCCTTAGTTTAATACAAATTGTTCACGTCATTTCAAATATTATACAACGATCACGTTCAGTTTCGAAAAAACAAGCAATTATTTTTAATTTATAAAACACTTTGTGTTAAACATTTCATTATAACGAAGAATTATTACAGAAATTTAAAATAAAATACTCTAAAATTTAAGTCGGATATGTAATCATGGGGAGGGGAGGGATCGTGGAGAAACTTTGTCCCGAAATTTTTTGAAAATACCGAATCACATATTAATTTACTACATAAATATATTCTTATTTCATTAAATTTATTTAAATTTATTTTCACAAGTGTACATAAATTTAGTACATTTTTTATGATGTCTCCAAAAAGTAAGCTTTCGGAGGAGACACATTGAGTTACATTGAAACGATTATTTCAATATTACTAGAAAAGTTTTGGACTCGTTTCGACGAGATGCGCCGTCGAAACTTCAAAATTATCCTATTATCAAAATTAATTTATTAAACAGATTCGTGTTTACATATGATACGTAAAGAAGAACATATTTTTTTCTATTACCATTACCCAAAAAGCTTCTAGTATAATATTTTGTCACAATCTCGCCTAATGTACAAAAAAGTTTGATATTTATATGTTTTGAATATAATATGTAAGGTGTTCGAAGAACATCCTTAAGGAAAATTAATATCTATATAGAAATACGTAAGAAATTATTCTGCTTTTGATGGGATGGAAAAATATTATAAAATAACTGTGATTATGCCGAGTGGATATTTTATAAGTTAATGTGTGTGTTTAAATTTGCATAATTTCTCTGGCATTCTTCTCCTTACATATAAACATATAAACTATAACCAAGGCCGCCCGCAGAAATTTTTTTCAGGGGAGGTAGTTAAACAGCAATACACTTACCATAAATTCATTTTTTTTTTTTTTTGATATCACATCGCAAAGAAAATATTTAACTGCAATTTAGGATTTATAATACATATGAAATAATTATAAAATAGTGTGTGATATGGGTATCAGGGTTTAAAAAAAATTACTGTCTAAAAGAGCGGTGGCCCCTACCGGCCCTCTTCTGCGGGCGGCCTTGAGTCTATAACTACCATAATAACACCTGTTGCTACATAAATTTTATTTATGTTATACACATCAGTATTACATAATTAAAAACTAAGAAAATATTGTACAACATTCGTACAAGCCTTAAATGCATTTTCAATAATTATTTTTATTACCTCTTATTGAAATTACCTTTTTATTAAAAAAAAAAAAAAAAAATACAGATTCTAAAAAGTTCCCAATCAACTGGGAAAATTCCCGAATTCCCTGCAGTCCAACCTGCTCCTGTATAATAAAATTTACATTTCGATTTTTGCTTCAATTTAAATACTTAACCACGATTTTTATGATTCTTATTAATTTACAATCTCCGGATAAATACATTTCGTTATTTTATTGAATTGCAAAAGAAAAATATTCTAGTAGATAAAAATAATATATACGTGAACTGTGCAAATGTACAGTAGAAATCGAGATTATTGTCAATTTTTATCTATAATACAATAATCAGCTATATTGGAAAAAAAAATTGTATTTCTATAATTTTTACAAGAAGTGATTATAGTCAATTAAGGCGTCTTAACGTGAAATTCAATTTAATAAATATTTTTGAATTATTATATTTTACTTAAATGATTATAATTTTGATATCAACTATACTTATTAAACTATTAAAAGTTAGTAAAACAACACAATTAGAAAAATCATTTTGTTAATTTCAAATTTTCAAATTCAATTTCGTCTCATGCGTCGTGTATTAAAATTTTTCAAATCTAACATTTTTTTTCTTTTTGTAATCAATCAATTTTATTAAAAATCGTTTACTTATACCAAAATAATTAAAAATTAATTATTTTTTTACTGTTTTATAGGTACATAATATTTACCACATTAAATCATTTTAGATTTTGAATGGAGCGAAGAAGCTAGTGTTTTTACAATAATGTTTATTTATTTTTATTTTTATGGGTACACGTTTTCTTTTATAGAAATACTTGTCTAAAATTATCGACCAGCACATTTCTGAATCAAATTTTGTTCATTTAGTTATTGTTGGAAGTATTTTTTCGAAATTATCAATAGCTTCTCCAAAATATGGGGGAAAATACTCAACATTTGATAAAGCAGAAACAAAACTTTTTTAAAATCCAAAATTTATTAAAATTTAATTATAGACACACAGTCACAAGGATAATATTTTAGTAATAATACATTTTGAAAATGTTTAGAAAATTGCAGAAAATTTTCATTTTGAGCAAAGAATAGCCGTTTTGTGAAGTATGTCCGGATTTTTTTTTAATATACTTTGAATATCTTATTTTTAAACTATTATGAACACATTTTCAATGCATTTTATTGAGCTTTTGGGTATTTTCGCACATTTCGCGATATTTTATTAAAATCTCAGCTCTGATTATTGCTTTCAAAGCGGATTTAAATTATTTTCAAATGATCGTAACGTGTAATATAATATTATAATGTGTATGTAAAAGATTCTTAGAAAAGTGGTATCGTTGGACTCAAATATAAGATGATATATAGAAAAAAAGTCTAAACGTTCTTCGGGCTGATTATAAGTCATGACAGAGGTAAAATGAAAATCTCGTGTGTCAATCGATTTTCGTCGTTCAGAATTTAATATGTCCACTAACAACTAGCTAGCAATATTATTCACAAGAATCATGCGCATGCGTACATCAACAACAACAATAATAATATGTTTCTAAATTTTACTTTTTTTCTTTTTTTTTGTTGCAGGTACGTATCAATTTCATTTTAAGCACATGGTGGAATGTTTTGTGGAAACGTTGTCCGGTTTTTTTGTACATTTTAGTATTTTCATTCAAAAGTGTTCGATAGTTATTCCTTTTTTTTTTGAAAAATATCATTGGGAATCAAGAAAAACGCACTTCTTATGAACATAAATAAAAAATATAAAACAATTTAAAGGAAAACCTTAAGGTAAAAAGAAATTAAGTAACAGGATTTAGAACTGGAAATTAGATTGAGGGTTTGTAAAGAATCTTCCTCTCTTACTTTCACTAGGTATTGAAATTTGGGGATTTTTTTTTTTTTTTAACATGAGATCAAAAAAATGATACAAAAAGTACACAAAGAGCTGTGAAATTAGCTTAAGTATAAGACGTTATACAAGGACCTTAAAATATTTATATTACATTTTCATTAATTATCAAATAATTATAGTGCTATTTTGATTTAAGCACATGAACTCCTTTTTTTAAAACTTAAATTGTAGTCGTTATCTAATTCATGTACTAGTTTCTTTCAAAAAAACTGATTTCAATAATATGATGACAAATCAAAATGTATAGTTTTTTTAAAGAAAATATTACTATGAAATATAAATTTATTATATATATATATATATATATATATATATATATATATTTATCCATTTTATCTAAAAGAAAAATAAGTTTCACTAAATTATGGATGTGATTTTTGCACAGAGCTCATCTGTAACGGTTTTGATGATAGGATATAGTAAATAAAGTATTTTTTTTTTAGTTGCCAGCATTCGACATTTTATTAGAAAAAAAAGAAAAAACTGAGATAATTCGGAAATTTTTAAAATTTAAATATTTGATCCAAAAACTATTCCAAGCATGAAATTAAATACGTAATTAAATTTCCCGTTACAGAATTTATAATATTAGTTGACCGAAACTGTTTTCAAAAAAAATATATCTATATTTTTCAATATAGATCCTTTAAAAATATGAAACTCAAGCTCAATCCGGTCACAATTACTATTTAAATATGATGATAATGTGAACTGGACTTTATGAATTTTTATTTTGTAACCACAAACTTTACTGTTAATAAAATTAGATGAATTTTAATCAACTTTAATCATAATTAATACTGTTTGATTCGACGTGTCGTAAGTGTAAATATTATTGTAATAATAAAAACAATGATACTTAAGATACTTACTATATTTTTTTTGGGAATTTGGGGAAAAACCATCCTCCCCCCACCCCGGAATGCCTCCCTCGAAGCCACTACATGCCCAAATTTCAATCAGTATTTCTAATAGTTATTATATCACATAGATATTTTTGAGTTTGAGAAAAAAAAAAAAGTGATTTTGAAATAGCACACGACAGTCGACAGTCAAGTTCATGTATAGTATAATAGTAATGTGTTCGCACACGGATGACAGGCGAAATATATAAGATGCGTCGAACAAAAGTCGATCTGCAGCAGTATTGCAAATGTTGCATAAAAACGGCTTCTCTTCGCCTTACAACAGCATATTAATGTGTCGCCCAAATTACCATCGCTGTTCTGCGAGAGATTCATCGTTAACGTCACATTTGAACGGCTTCACTATTGTGCGAATTCGCACGTGTCGATTCGAACGACATGTTTCATTGGAAACCAATCAATTATTATTTATAATACGTGTAAAACCCCTCTCGGAGACGGCGGCATTGGCGGAGTGTCTTCGAATAAGATAGAATTCGACTTTTTGAGTTTTTAACTTATAATAATAATAATATAATAGTTGCAATGAATTTATTGTGTGGATAAAAATTTGCAAAATAAAATTTATAACACAATCAATATTATAATAAATAATAACACCTACTCAAAGTTCAATGGCTGTGTTCGACGAAAAAGAATCTATTCGCTTTATTCAGAGTTACATTTTTCAATGAAAAATAATAAATACTGAAATTCGTTACAATATGATCTCATGCGACGAATAAATTATTATGAAAAAAAGCTTCATTATATTATAACTATATATATTATCATATACAGGGGCGTGCCGAGAGGGTGGTTATGGTTATGGGGGTTAAAACCACCCCCAAATTGACTGGTAACGTCATTCTATTTAGAAAATAAAAATATTAAGGGTGGTGAATGAACTGTGTACGATTATTTAGTTGTGATGTACCCGTTTTATTGGTGTCTTTAAAAGAAAACTCTTGCCGTGGAAAACGAATCGGGTTAAAAATGATTGAAATAAATTAACAAAAAATGTGCTGCAAGTTCTTGGATGTGACTGTACATATTGAATAAAAAAAAATATGTTTGCTAAAAATGTTAGTCGACAAAGAGATAGAACAATTTTCAATAAAAACAAAAACACACATCCTGCATGACAAATGTATTATAGTTTAAAAATCACATTCTTATCGAAATTTATGGACTTAATTTTACTAATTATTTTCTTTTACTCTGATATTAGTAGGTAATTGTTTTATAAAATGTATACAAATATGCTGAGTGATATAATATTAATGTTATTTGCTTTTCAAACGTATGTTTTGTAACATTTCACAGTGAAATCATTAACACAGTTAACGAGTTACTATATTATTTTACTATCTATTGATATTATCATGACTATATTATAAGTTGAATACTTACTTGAATTTAAAAATTAAAACCATCCCCAAAATAAAATCCTCGGCGCGCCCAGTTCATATAACTATATATATATATATATATATATATATATATTTAATACAAAATGTAATGCATTTCTAATTGTTGTTTCCCAAATATTCATTCGTGGCAAAATTATATCAGAAGTGCCTGGAACTTTAAATGTACTTAAAAATTACTAAACATACGAGTTCTTGTGCATTTACAAAAGCATCAGTATGTTCTCAAAATATACACGTTTTTGTTTTGTTTTTTTTTTTTACTCAAAATGTCCGTTAATACTTTAATTAGCTAAGCAAACATGCAAATTTTTAAATATAATTTCTAGAAATTTATATACAAAATAAAATAAATAAATGTAAATAGTTGCTTCGAGAAAATCGATCCTTTTTAAATGTTTCCATTTAAACGATATGTCCGAAAAGCATTTTTATACAAATTAGACAAAATCGTTGTATTGAACCACTGAACATTGTGTAATTGGTGAATTTATGAAGTAGTTTACCTAAGTAATATCGTCATCTGTCAAATCATTGAAAAGATTTTCCATTTATGTTCTAATATTCTTTGTTCGGTTAACATTTTTATCCCAATCCTCGCGATGAAATTTGGTCAGTGATGAAAGTGAGGGATTTCATGAAAAGATTGTTATCCTAAATAAAAACAGATTGTTAAGCTTAGAGTTTTCTTTGTTGTGAATTTTTTGATTTGTTAAAAAAATAGACATAAATTTTATTTATAGTTGTTTATAGTTATGTTGACTATTGGGATCAAAAACATAGAGAAATATCATGTAAAAAAATCGAGACAAATAAAAATTAATTTTAATTTAAATAATATTTTAAGAAAAACTTATATTTTACCGATTTCCAATTCCCAGTATACTAATAGTAGATAAATTCAAGTGATATAAAAAAAAAAAAAAAATGTAAATTTTATACTGCATACATTTCAGAAATTTCTTGAGATGTCTGCGAATTTCCTCTAAGAAATTTCTTAAAAAAATAAAAAATATTTTTTAAGATTCTCAAACACACACGTTATTATATTTTCAACTTTGTTCGATAAATCGTTATTTTTGCACACGAGGTCGACAGAGCCGAATTAAGGGGGGGGAGGTCTAATAGGAATATAGCCCCAAGAAAAAAAGGCCCCGGAAAAATTTCGCGATTGGAATTTTTTTAAAGTTAAATAAATGAAGTTTTAAGAAAAAGAATTATATAAATACTTACAGTATTTGGGAAAAGTTATTTTAGCAATATGTTTCACTCGCATAAATAATAATATTTTAAATGCGATAAATAGTTCTGTTTTGCTTATTTATAGTGTAAGTTCGTGTATATGAAAATTATAATTCACTGTATTATTATCATAAACAATATACTATCTAAGATGAAGAAAAAAAGGAGAAAGGGGGAGGAAAGAAAAAACCTGTTATGAATTTATATTAAGCATTTTAATCTTATTCTAATAAAAATATTTAATTTTATTTTCTAAATACTTAGATATATTGTAAAATAGTGTTTTTTTTTCTTCTTTAATTTCCATTTATTATTATTATTATTATTATTATTATTATCCTTTTAAATATGTATAATTTGTAAATACAGATGTATGTAAATGTGAATACCTGATATATATATATATATATTTATACAGATGATTAGAAAATCCAATTTCACAGAGACGAGGTCCTACCTCAGTGGTGAATTGGGCCATTTTATTTTATTTTCATTTTTATTTTATAATTGTATTTCATGTTATAAATTTATTATGTAAAACTTTTTTTTGGCCAATAAAAATTATTCTCATCTTATCTTATCTTATGATAGTTTTAGTCGGGAGGTTTTATTGCTTGTTAAATCCCTAAATCAAATATTACTAAATACATTAGTATATTATTATAATTCATAGAATATAATTTAAATTCTGTATCATAGTAACAAAAGCTAAACTTTTCAGTACAAGTTTAAAGTTAAAACTAGTAATAATTCAATTTTTTTTTTCACTTTTCATATTTCACCACAATTGTACGGATAATCCGTATTATGGCAATACCTATTAAGTGAAAAATATTAAATGTTCTATTATTATTAATTTGGTCACTTTACATTTGTACTGAAAAGTTTAGCTTTTTGCACATATTAGCATTTTGCACAATTGTACACAGAACTAATGTAACATCAAGCTTTGGGTCTACGGTTTAATATTATGTTATCGCGTTTCCAAAACTGTAACTAGTTTCGGAGTTTCGCACGACGACTTACTGAACTTACTAAACTGTATTATAAATTTGTACTCAACTTTATGTTTTAGATTTTAGGGTGGAACGAAAAAGATAGTGTTTTACAATTTTTTACAATGTTGTTTCGGCCAACAACTTTCTGAATCAAAATTCGGTTCTATAAGTTATATTTTAAAAATAATAATTTTTCGAAATTCTCTATATTATTTCCAAAATTCGGGAAAAACTACTCAAAATTTGTCCAAAACGCCATCTTTTTTTTCTATTGAAACTTTATGAAATTTTAAATATAGATAGATTATAATATGAGAATTATTAATTGGTGGAAGAAAATTTTGAAAACGCGGAAAAAAAAAATTTGAAATTTTTTTAAGTAATATGTTATTCATTAATTTTGTTTTCCTTTTCTCAGTTACTAGCCGAGTACGAAATATTTATTTATGTTATATTAAAATACTTTATCAGTTTTTAAGTAAAATCGTCTTATATAAACCGAAGCTGCAATCAGAATTGTTTTTTTTTTGTAGAAATGTGTTATAGTTTCTTTAAAATTAAAATACACATCCATCAAATCCCACCGGAGGAGCGAAAAATACCCATGGTACGAAGAGTATGTCCTGTTTTTTTTTTTTTTTTCCGAACACAACTCAAAGGTTGAACGTAGAAAATTATTTCGGTTTTGATCGAACGGCGTTTGGGTCGTTTATTGTTTGTATTTTTTCCCCACCGATATTTTTTATGTTTTTGTTGCGTTTGACGTCGATTTCACCGCGTCCTTTTGTTTTAAATTCCGTCAGATAAATAAAAACAAAAAAAAAAAATAAATAAATAAATACCTATAAAAAAATGCGCTACGAAGCACAATCATTGCGCTACCAACCAAAATAAATGTAACCTACGAACGAAATAACGTAATATCGTAAAAACAATACGTTCCGTCGCTTGGTGTCCAAAATAATAGGGCCAAAAAATATTATAACTAGGGCTGTGTGAATTTAATGCACTAGAAAACCTTGAAAAATGCATTGAAAATGTCAAAAAAATGCAATGAAATATGCACTTAAAATGCAAAAAATGCCGAAAATTATAGTATAAAATGCACTTAAAATGGTTTTTAATTTAATTTTTATATTCATATTGATATTATATATGTTACTACATTAGTAGATTAAATTTTACATGCATAAAAATATGTTTATGTTTATAAAAATAAAATTGTTGATTGAATTTGAATTTTGTACATTGCTATTCACCTAAAACATTTTTCAAAATGATTTTTTTTTAAATTTGACGTATGTGTAAAACAAAAAAAGGTTTTCAAAAGATGTTATTTGACAGAATTTAATTAAAAATACCGGAAAATGAATAAAAAAAAAAAAAAAAAAGGTAAATATGACTTAAAAATTACCTAAAAAAATTAAAAACGTCAAAAAATGCAAAATAAAAGTTTCACATATGATTTTGTTGTTACATAATTCAAATAATGTACTTACAAGCTATGTTTCTGAATCACCAAAAAAAAAAAAATGCACTTTCCCCATACTTTTGATTCAATATTTTACTCTTATTGATTCAAATATAATGTTTTGAAAATTATCTAACCAATTTTTATTACCTATTCAAAATTTTTTTTTTTTATTTTGAAATTCAATTATTTTTTATCAGGTTGTTATATTGACGAGTCAAAAGTGGCTAAAAAAAGTCATTAATTTCTAGTTTTTAAACAGTTTTGGGGAGAGTCGTAGTCATTGGTTACTTTCAAAAAAAAATATATATAAAATAAAAATATTATTTTGTAGTATACATTATAATATAAAAGCGACACCGTCTTAAAAATAAGTCGTATTTTTGAATTATATACGCGAAACAGCAATTCTCACAAACTTTTTATTTTATTTCTAGTCTTCCCGAAAAGGCAAAACTTTTCTCACTTCTCCAGCGAATAATGCGAAATGAAAAATAACTAACAGTGGTAATTTTATATTTTTTTTTGCTAGTACGACCAAAAAAAAAAAAAAAATAGAGTAAATCATATTTTTATTTTACACAATATTATGTAATGTAATTAATGCAGACAGTGTCCTTTGTGTTCCATGTTTTAACGTCTCTAAATCAGAAAACACTGTTGTATTTTTTTCCTCGTCGCATTTCGATGAATATTTCTATTTTCATTTAGCTACTTCTAAAAAATCGTACTTAACAAAAACAGAAAGTCACAAATCGTAATTAATACGTATCAAAAAATGTATGTCTTTGTTTATTTTTGAAAATTCTGTCAGTGAAAACGAAGAAATGTTATTTGTAACGTATTGAATTTGAACATCATTTAAATTCAATAATGTACTGTTTGATTTTGTTTTTTTTCGAAAATATTTCATGAAACTTATGGAAACCTTTGAATATTTCGAAAAAATACTAACATCCCTTTCCCAATATCCGCTTACGCGAGCTTCATTCGGCGAAAAACAACAGGCAATTAAAAATTATCGAATATCAAAATAAATAAATAATAATAAAAATAAAAATGTTTATGGAACTATAACAGTTTTACTCGTATTACGAAAGTTTTCGTCACGTTCACAGTTTGATTAACGTTTTTTTTTTACGTGTTTTATGAATATATAAAACGGTCCAACGAAATGTCAAAACATTTTTTATTGAATAAACGAAGAAATTTTGTTATGAAATATGAAAAATAACGCAAACAAAAGTGACGAGACGTATTTCGATATCGTGTTCACGTCTAAAACTCTTTTTCCAGTCTAAACAACTCAAAATATTTTATTAGGCGGAGTTACCGACAAAAGTTCCCCGTTTAAACAACGATCGGTAAAGCTTTACCTATACACTTTACGAATTATGTTTATCTAAGCGCATATATATATATATATATATATAGTACTAATTAATATCAAAGTTTTCAAAAGCTAATAGAAAATAATATTTCACGAACGGTAAATCCCATTTATTATTATTTCAGCATAACCTGCAGCGTTTTCAGTAGTATGGACTTTTGAAGCAATAAAAAACTGGAAAAAAATGCACTTAAAAAGCTCTGAAAATCTTTTAAAAAATCATGAAAAATTAGGTTTAAAAAGCTGGACATACACAGTTGTACACAGAAAAAAAAAACAAATAAAAATCATCGTTAAAACACTAGCTTCTTCACTTCGTTCAGAATTGCGTTCGTATTTCAATTTATGAATTTTAATAATTTCTATTGCATGTAATTCTCATGAATCAATGTTTATTGAATACTATTCATTAGTATATTAAACAATATTAATTGCGGTATTTGTACTCATAATTTGTCATGAAAAAAAAAATATATATATATATTTATGTATAATATAATATAAAGCTAAAAATATAATACATATATGTAATATACATTTCATATATTGACCCATTATATAGGAAAAAAAAAAACCTCTCGTATTTCAAAGAACGATTATAAATAAACGAATAAAGGCAGAGAAAAAATTATTTTAGTTTAGAGTTACAAATACTATGCCATTTTACATTTTAACAAAACAATAACTCTTAGTTTTAAACATAATTATGTCCGTTGAATATTGTCCTTTGTATACACACATTAATGAAGCTATTTCTGAAAGTTTTCCATAATTTTTTGCGTTATTTTTTATGTAATGGCTGCCACTTTCCGGTTTATTGTCTCCGTAAGTTCTGAGAAAAAAAAAAAAAAAATCACAAGATGACAAATCACGTGACGTTAGGAGCCAGGTAATGTGTCCCGGCATAAAGACAAGAGATCAAGCAAAAACCTCTTTCAAAATGGTAAGTAAACGCTGTAAGGATAATTTTTGGTTCTAACAAAACGCAGCTACAACTCACACTTCACGGTATCCTGGTATTCTGGTTAGGTTAGGTCCAGGATACGTCCAGTATTTTCTCTTTGCAAGGAGATGTCACCTGGCCCTCAAGGTCACTCAATTTATCAACTTGTGTTTTTTTTCCCCCTTTGGGGACGTTTAAAGGTGCGAGAGTACATTTATTCCAACAAGAACTCAGGGATTGGTCTCCACGGAACGGCTTCATATATGTACAAGCAAAGGAGGACAATATTCAACTTTAATATGATAGTTTAAAACTAAGTTATTATTTTATTTAATATAAAATGGTTTAGTATTTGTTAGTAAAAAAAAAAAAGAATGTTTTCTGTACAGTTATTTGTTTACTTTGTAAGTGCGTTTTTTTGACAGACCCTTTTTTTGTACATACCCAACCCTACCGTCTCCCACCCTCTAAAAAAAAAGCATATGCACTTCATCTAAAATGGTATACGTGTAATCTCAACAACATTTTAAATTTTAAATGCTATTCCAAAATTTATTCGTTAACCGAAATCAAAATTAGTTCAATTAAGAGTATCAATTCAATTGGTGAGTTTCCGATATTTATGAAGAATATAATACAAAAAATATAATATAAATAAACATAAAAATATTTTCAGTGTTAACGTTTAGTTTTTAATTCACGTTTCTATGGAAAAATACTATGATTTATGTCGTTTTCAATTTACATCCTGCGTTCAAATCCGGATTAAAACATTTTAAGCTCACTCTACCAACAACAGAGAATTTTCATTTGTAAACAATATCATAATACATCAATATGTTTCACTGAAATTAAAAAAAAATTTATTTATTCTTTTTTTTCTTCATAAAAGAAAAAAAAACGTCCAAAATTTTTTTTCACATTTTCAAAATTTTCTTGCGCCAAAATCATTTTCACAGAATTTTCTATCTATGTTTAAATTTTCATAAAATTCTGATTAAAAAATGATGGGTTTCGAGTCGTTTTTGTCAAATTTTGGGTAGTTTTTTCCAAAAAAAAAACAACATTGAAGAATTGAGAAATTCAAAAAATAACCTCTTTAAAGTACGATCTAGAGGCGAATCGGATTTCAAAAAGTTATTGATCGAAACTTTTGGACAAGTATTTCTATACGAAAAGTTGTACACGGAAAAAAATAAATAAATAAATAAATAAACATCATTTGTAAGAACACTAACTTCTTCACTTCGTTCAGAATCTAAAACACGTATATGACGCATGAATGCAAACCCTAATTAATATTATTTACCATTTTGAATATATTTTATTTATACTTGACTTTTTATTGGAAATTCAAACCGTTTCGATTCGGTTTGAAAATCGATTATTATCGATTAAAAAAACAAAAAACAGCTGTACTGGAAAAACGTTAAAAAAAAAAAAAATTCATTTCTTTATTTCGTTTCGCTTCAGTCCTACTATAATTCCGTTAGTCAAATATCATTGCACTTACCTATTAGATGTATATATATATATATATATATAAGCAATACATCGTGTTTTTGCACAAGTTTTGTATTTTTTTTAAATTTCCAAAATTCGGCTACTAACGCATCAATCATGACCTTGATGACCTTTCATACCAAACGTGGTGCGCAACAGGTTATAGAAAACTATAAAATCTATTTTCGTTTAAATCGTTCGGTCAGTCAAGTGCTCACACGTCTCTGATGATTACACCACGTTATTAATTTATGGCAGTGGCTCCTATCCAGAGGGTGGGGGGGGGTTGCAGCCCCTCCCAAATTTTTTCATTTATTATCCGCAGTATTTAATAGTTGATCTTTAATTTTTATAAATTGTCTAAGTTGTTTTCATCTATAGTCATTATCTAATTAATAATTACTCTAATTAATATCTAATTAAGATAAATATCATATCGTCAATGGCAAATATATAAATTCATTTTCAGGTTTGATCGGGTAAACATATTATTTTAATTATTTAAAATTATTTGGGTTTTGTTGTGACCCCTTAGAATCAATTAATTTGTAAGAGGATTAAAATTCAATTTTTTAATAATTATTATTTTATTTTATAATAAATAAGACTGTATGGTGTGGTGCATAGGTATTAATTAAATAAAAATGTTGTTGGGGGGGGGGAAATATCATGATTTTAATATGGGCTTTCTTCTGATTTCTAAAAATTAATGAAATCAAAAAGGACTATGGAATTTCGCCACTGATCAACCCCTCCAAAAAAAAAAAATCCTGGATACGCCACTGATTTAGGGTTGCCAGACGTCCCGTATTTAGACTACAGGTCCCGTTGTCCCCACAAATCTTTTCCGGGACACCGAATTGTCCCGATTTTCAAAAATGATACCAATACATCCCTTTGACTCTTAACATAATATCAAAAATAACCATTCTTCTAAGTTCTGATAAATATGATAGACCTGCATAATCAGGAAAATTCAAAAATCAATTGA
This sequence comes from Stegophylla sp. TES_Ste_2020, assembly GCA_025469315.1. Classification (NCBI taxonomy): domain Eukaryota; kingdom Metazoa; phylum Arthropoda; class Insecta; order Hemiptera; family Aphididae; genus Stegophylla; species Stegophylla sp. TES_Ste_2020. The sequence continues at coordinate 650 of JAIPRM010007607.1, read as the reverse complement.
TTTCGAAAAAGTTAAAATATATATAAATATACTCGTATTTTTATGAAATTAATGTGATATTTGTTTTATAATTTCATTCCTATTGGCTAATGGCTAAAGAATACAAAGTCATTTTTTTTTTTGTTTTAAATTACTTTCAAGTTTAAAAAAGCGCCGGTCATACTTTGCACGACGGGTGGGATTCTCTTGACGGGTGTATTGAATTTTAAGGAAACGATAAATCATTTCTTCAATAAAACGATTCTGAACGAGAGAAGTTAATAATATAAAAAAAAAAAATGTTAGAAAAATGTCCTTAAATTTTTTTTTCACATTTTCAAAATTTTCTTATACGATTTTCTATCTATGTTTACATTTTCATGAAATTCGGATCAAAAATGATGGTTTCAGAGTCATTTTTATCATATTTTGGGTAGTTTTTTCAAAAAAAAAAAAAAAAAAAAAAAAAAAAATGGAAAAATTGAGAAATTCAAAAAATGACCTCTCTAAAGTACAATCTAGAGGCAAATCCGGTTTCAAAAAATTATTGATCGAAACTTTTGGACGAGTATTTCCATACGAAAAGTTGTACACGGAAAAAAAAACATCATTGTAAAAACACTAGCTTCTTCACTTCGTTCAGAATTTAAAATTCAACTGTTGGAAAGGGG
>JAIPRM010007606.1:0-16992 GCA_025469315.1 Stegophylla sp. TES_Ste_2020 | reverse complement strand
ATTTTTCATGCATATTTTTTTATTTTTCATGCATATTTTAGCATTTTAGTGCATATATTTATGCATATTTAAGATTTTTTACCGCATATTTGATTGATTTTTAATGCATATAAATCCGCGCTCTAGTCATAACGGTAATGATTCGGGGTAAATGTCATATTCAGCAGATGTTTTCCCATAGATTTCGATTTTTCGGGTTTTTAGCCTCGTGACGGTATTCGTCTTAAACGGGATGGAATAAGACGTTCTTGAGTGTTGTCTCTGGCTAGCTGCAACTGGATATTGTTTGAAGTAGACGTTGTCTCAAATCGGAGTGCTGTAAAGTGAGGAGACTCGGGCTCCGTTCTCTCGAGAGACTCGCGTTGACTAGACGCATAAAAGAATTTCAGTGTTTTCGGTGTATTCAACTTGGATGGTTATTAACTAGGTATTAAGTTTGAATAGTCACGTGATGTGACGTCACTCATGCGTGTGAAGTATTTAAAAAGACTCATGCAAAATATTTTTTAAATACTGAAGTTGCCGTAATTTTGTTAGAATATTCTTCGGATTTGACTTTAAACGGAAAAATAATTTGAAAGAAGCGTTAATTGATGGTATGACTGTGACTAAATGAAATCTCATTGGTTGATTAGTTGCTATTTGGACTACAAATATTTTTTGAAAATTTTTTTAATTCTAAGTGATTGATAATAATTAATAAACAATATTGGACTTATTTTCGAACGTGTAATTGCTTTAATATTCCTTAATAACTCTTTTAGTGAATCACACACACACGCGCGCACACACACACACACACACACACACACACACACACACACACACAATGAGAATTGTTCGAATGCGAAAACATTTTTAAGTTCTATTTATTTTCTTTTAATAAATTTTTATACTTTCCACATTGTTGAACAACGAATATTTCTATTTTATCATGAATAATAACTAACATCTTCCACATTCATATGATGGATTATGTATTTTATAGTATTTTATTATTATCAACGATTTATTACAACAATTTGGCTAACTTATTTTCAATTATATTATAAAATACTACAAAATATCGGTACAAAACGGTTTCGAGTTTAATATTATGCATATTTAAATATCCAATTAAATTTTGAACTGCAGAGAAAAATAATTATTCTTAAACGGAAAACCATGCGCAGAATTATTAATGAATGATATTATAAATAATATAAACGTTAGTTATTTGATGTAATATGATTTATAAATTATAAGTGCACCCGTATGTCTTTAAGATAATTTTATTCGTTTCACGAGCCATTTTTTTTTTTTTTTTAATTTTCTCTCGTTTGTAATTTCATGACGTACTGCATAATAATAAAGAGATACGTACATTTAAATTGTTTTGGTTTGAGTAAACGATTTTCATATTTAATTAAAATAAATTTGTATTCAGTACACCGTCACTATAGCGATTCCAATGGTAATCGGATTATTTATTTTTTTTTTATATAATAATTTTTCCGTTAGGGTTATACTCGTATTTTTTCTTTTGAATATTTTTTATTGGTTACGGGCATAAAAACGTTCGAAAAGCGATGGATTGCTGATATATATATATAAAAAGCTATTTGAAAATAAACGTAAGCAAATGTAGTTTGATCACTTTCTATGTGAAAAAAATCCGTTATAAAAGATAAATATTTTATCACAATGCGCATAATATATTCATTATCAAAGATCTAAGAGTCCGGTTGATGGCCAATTAATAGCATTTACATATGTAATCTAAACATCATTAAAAATAAATCTCAGATTTTTAAAACGCAGTTGTACTGATTCCCATGGTAGATCAGCTTACATTTAGAATATGCATAAATTATACAGGAAGCAAATTGCATAGGTATATATGATAAATATATGAGAAGCTATTTAAAATGATTTTTTGCGGTTTCCTCCTTTTCGCTGTCATCTGAACAGGAAAAGACATTCTTGTTTTAAGGAAATCTCTAAGTTTTTTTTGAATACGTTCACTTTAATGCGAAGAATAAAACAAGTTCTATTCTTATGAGACAAAATATTAGTTTTATTTAGAAAATAAATTTCGTCATATTACATGTTACTTTTACCAGAAATTGTATCCGATAGATAATTTTGTTGGTGTTGTATTTTAAAAAGGCGTTTTACAGTTTTACCAAAAATAAGGAAAAGCTATTAAAGTTTGGGTAAAAATGGAAAAATATGCTATAAACTAGATTTTTATAAATTCGATTTCAGTTGCTTAGTCGTATATCCAAAAATAATTGTAATATAAATTATAAACTATTATCAAAAGTTGAGTAGTACGGACTGAATGCCACTTTTAAAAACTTCACTTTTGAAATAATACTGAGTTTTCGAAATATCAGGTTTTTTTCTAATAAAATTAAAAATTTTTTAAAACAATACATATAAAGATTACATATTATTATTATTATTACGAGTTCAAAATATTCTTATTCACGTGTATTTTTTTTTCAAGTTATTTTATTTTTCCTGTACTGTAGTGTCAAGGTGACACATTATCTATTATAATATTATTTTAATTACTCAATTAAATGTATTTTTAAAGAAGAATAGATATAAATCATGTTCTATTATCAAATTTTTAACCAAATTTCAAAACTAAAATTCTGCCAAAAAAACCAAAAATCTAGTTACGGTCTACGTACACGCATAATAATTATAATATGCTTACCGAGCGTTTTGAATATGACCGGTCTACTTCGGAATCTGCGGCCTGCTTTGAACGCCGTTACGGTCACTTGGTATTGTGTGTTTGGCATCAAGTTACCGAGTGTCACGGAATCGGAGTTGACCGCTATCTCCGCCACTACCCTGTAACTGACCAATGGCGAAAACACCCACTAGAATACACAAATCGTTACATATTTAATAGCGATAGCTGACCGGTGGTTGGTGGTCGTCTTCAACCCCTCCGGCATTTATATATATAATCGTATGGCTTGTATCGTGTGACCCGGCGGCAACAGTAAGGAATTATTCGATAAAATTGGTTAGTCGCATGTTCATCAAAACGAGGATATCGTATAGAGCATTTGTAATTTTCAAAGTTTTTTTTTTCAAGGGATATCATAATGCATAGGTAGAGTTCCAACATTGTTTTAAATAATTTAACATTTTTCTTTTTGTTGGTGAAACGACGTGGGGGAAAGAGCGTGTGGTCGGCAATCGGGCCACGTTTTATCTACTACCCGGTTTGTAAACAAAAAATATTTTTGGATTTAATGACCTCACTTGGGCTGTGACAAAAATGTGAAATGTTTAATAGATTCCGGCAGTCGGAACACATCATGCTCATAACTAGGATTGGGATTTGTATGATTTTTGTGTTTTTTTTCTTTCCTAAAAGCTAATAATTTGTTTAATCACGAAACGGCTAAAAATAATATGTAATTTTTATCTTTACATTACCTTTTAAAATATTAAGTTAATTTTGTACATTTCAACATATTTTTGCTTGTTCTAAGCTATTTTATTTTTTTTGTAACTCGCTTCTGAAAAGAAATTTACTATTCAACATTGGACATCTGAAATCCGTATCGTAATGTATAATTTTCTTTTTAAAATCGTTTCACTTATTTGAATACTAAATGAAACTTTTTTTGTCACTTTTCTATACATTATGTCTAATGTCTATGTCATGGTAATTACATAATCGGTATGTGTTTAGATTAATATAAAAATATATAAAATATTTAATTACTAATTTAATAATTACTTATTAAATAAGTAATTATTTTTAATAATTACTTATTTAAAAAAAATAAGTAATTATTAAGTAATAATACTTAAAATAATTAAGTATTATTTTGAAATAAAAAACTTTACTTCCACGTATGTAGCTAATTACTTGTTATTTGGAGTTTTTATTTTAGATTCTGAACGAAGTGAAGACGCTGGTATTTTTTACAATGATGTTTTTTTCTGTATACACTTTTTTATATGGATCTACTGGTCAAAAAGTCTTGATCAACAACTTTTTGAAACCGGATTTACCTTTAGTTAGTACTTTAGAGAGGTCATTTTTTGAATTTCTCAATTTTTGAATTTTTTTTTTTTTGAAAAACTACCCAAAATTTGACAAAAAGACCCGGAAACTATAATATTTTGATCCAAACTTTATGGAAATTTAAATATAGGTAGACAACAATATGAGACACAATTTAGAGCAAGAAAATTTTGAAAATGTGAAAAAAAAGTTTTGGACATTTTTCTGACACATTTATTTTTTCATTAAATTTTATTTCCTTTTTGTATTTCTAAAATAAAAAAAAAAAGTAAATTAAAGTAAAGTAAAATATAGACAAGAAAGCTGGACATATTTCGCACCGAGGATATTCTTCGTTCATCGGGGTTTTTTTTAAGTAATTTTGCAATTTTGTTTAGGTAATTTTTGCATGTGTTTTAGATCGTTAAAATCTTGTAACGTAATATTATAATATATAATAAATATCAGGTAGTCATTGATTGATTTGCTGGCGTCATATCTAAGGGCACATAAAGTTTATAATTACCTAATAATATGGGAAATAAGACATGATTTACAACCCGCATGTCTGTCTGTGAAGATTAATGATTCCAATAATATAAATTCCAAAATCATTAAATTCAATTGAAAATAAATAAACAATTATTATTCACAGTCAGTAATTATAAAAATACGTTACGGAACTAACGAGTATAAAAAAGTTAATAAAAATAGTCGAGTAATCAATATAACCTAATCGTATTAAAGTGAAATTGAATATGAATATTAATTATTGAAATAATTAAGATGAGTTTTATTGTATTATTTTAGTTATGTTTTTTTCCAACTGGATTTATCATACGAAATAATCTACTTTAGACACCCTGTTTGTTCAAAACTAATTTCTGGACAATGAATTATTTTGGTTGTCACGAGTGTCATAATTAATTAATTAATTATTGTATTTTTTTTTTATTCAACGCTTTAAATAATTCATTCTTTTTTTTTATTGATCTAAATACGACTTTTACTGTCACAGATATTAATGCTAATTGCTAATGTTCGTATTTTAATTATATTTCATCGATTTGCTTGTTAAAAAAAAAAAAAATAATAATAATATAATTTCACTGTTATTATTGTTTTGGTTCAATTCGGGGACATGTTGGTTATGTTGTGTTGGAGGTGAAGGTGGTTGTATTTGTGAGCTGTAATTCTGTCAGACGTGTTTGCAGGTTGTTAAACGGTTATTCAACAAGTTACACGTCTAGGAGAAGGTTTTTACCACGCCATTAGGAGATCACGGGTTATCTTGATGTGTTCTATGCGTAGGCGATTTAGTGTGATCCAGGATGATTTAACCCCGCGCTGACTTTAAGTCCATTATTTTTGCGATGTGCATTTATTTTAACGTCCATTATTTTTATGGTCCACTGTAAAGGACACTTTTTTTAAAGTCTCATTACCTCAATTTTCACTGATGTAAAACATCAGTTACAATGCAATAGTCCGTTTTTCATGTAAATTACACCATGTGTATCACATCGATTGATTATGGTTAATATTTTGTAGTGATTTTTTAGATTCTGAACAAAGTGAAGAAGCTAATGTTTTTACAATGACGTTTATTTTTTTTTTCTGTGTACAACTTTTCGTATGGGGAAATATTTGTCCAAAAGTTTCGATCAATAACTTTTTGAAACCGGATTTGCCTCTAGATTGTACTTTAAAGATGTCATTTTTTGAATTTCTCAAAATTTGACAAAAACGACTAGGAAACTATCATTTTTTGATCTGAATTATATGAAAATTTAAACATAGATAGAAAATAACGAGAAAATTTTGGACATTTTTCTCATTTATTTTTTATATTATTAACTTCCTTCGTTTAGAATTGTTTTATTGGAGAAATGATTTATCGTTTCTTTAAAATTCAATACACCCGTCAAGAGAATCCCACCCATCGTGCGAAGTATGTCCGGCTTTTTTAAATCACATTTGAAATGAACATAAATTTTTTTTTGCAGGGTATTTAACCCGTGAAGTTGTATTTATCGTTCGTTAATTTTAACGGTTTGTGTTTGTTCTCCAACGCAGAATCAGTTATAATATTATGTATGAGAAAAACAAAAGGGATTGTCTGACACTCTCAGTACAAATATGATATTTCAGTGCCTAGTATTTTGTCATTTTTCGTATTACACAATTTTATGTACAGCTGACAGCACATTTAATGGTGGAAAGCTTTGCTTAGGGGAATATGAGTCCCCATAACCCTCAGATACATTTAACTCATATTACGTATTTTCTTTTTCTCTTTTAAAATTAGGCCAGTGTTAATAAAAGTTAATATCAAGATAGTAATAAGAAGGTACTATATAAATGTTAATTTTATTATAAAATGAAAATTGTTATAGATCATATATATATATATATATATGTTTTAGATTCTGAGCGGAGTGAAGAAGCTAGTATTTTTACTTTCAACCAGTAACTCTTTGAACCTTAATAAAATTTTGGTCATTATTCTGGTTCTGTTGTGAGGTCACTTTTCGAAATTCTTAATAGTTTATCCGAAATTTTGGGAAAACTACCCAAAATAACAATCACTGCTTTAAAACATTTTTTTTTTTTTTTTTTTAATCCAAACTTTATAAAAATTGAAATATAGGAAAATTTCGGTTGGGATACTTTTGGTGGTTGTGTTGATTTAAAAATAAAATGATAAATGATTTCTTCAATTAAACGATTCTGAGCGGAGTTTCAGTTAATTATAGACAACAATAATTGTCAGTTTTATATTGAGTATATTCAACAATATGTGTAACAACTTTTGTATAAGTACACTGGTATATTATAATAAAAGTAAATAAAAGAGAAATTATTGTTTGATTGAGAAGCCATTATTTGGATTATCCCACATTATTGGAGCCGTAATTATAAAATTTAAACAATTGTAAAAATTAATCAGAAGATCAACTTTCATGAAAATTGTATTAGGTATAGAAAAATATAAGGAATAATTTGATAGAAAAATGTTTTCGCGTAATTTCAATTTTAAAAGTTTCAAAATGATTGAAAAATAAATTATTATTTTACCTAAAAATGACCAGTTTCTTCAGGGTCTGGTTTTGACGAATTTTTATACGTGTTTATGAGCGTGTTAACCGTTTTTTTTTTTTAATAATTTGATTTGTAACACATGATTAATTATTAAGTATACAAACACAAAAAAAAAATAAATATGTTCGATGATATTTTGTACCCCATGGGCCCCTCTCTGGCTACGTTCCTGGTCCATAGGGCTCGAACTTTGGTCTTCCTATTGACCATATTCATAATTAGTATAACCATGTTAAATACAGACATTTTATGTAATTTCCAAGTTTTTTTTTACTCACAATTTTTTCAGATCAATATGACAAATCAATATTATTAATAATGTATAAACCAACATAGAAAAAACAAATTTTTTTTTTTTTTTTTGGGGGGAGGATATAGCCCCAAAGCCCTTCCCTTGGGTGTGATATTGATAAAGACTTTAAACGTTATACAAATGTAATGTTTATTGTTACGAACGACTTAAAGTATTTAAACGTTATTAAACTTGAAGAAAAAAAATATTGTTACCAGTAAATTGAATGCATATCATAAAATTTGATATATAACATCATTTACACTATTTTAGCACCACTGTAGTACTTGATGAATTCAAATCCATATCATAATATTAAAATAATGTTTCTTGTAAAATTCTACTGTAAAAATATGTGTCACACTGTTTTTTCATTTTCATCACTGCTAAGCACCGCGATGGTGTCAAAATAGTTTAAAATAATGCTGTATAAATTCTGCATACAATTTAATGGTGACAATAAATACATATATATATATATATATATAGATTATCATGAAAACAATTTTTATTAGATTCTGAGCAGTGCAAAGAAGCTTATGAATTCACAACGATGTTTATTTTATTTATTTTTCTATTTTCTATACACTTTTGCGTATAGAAATACATACTAATCCAAAAGCTTCGATCAGCCACTTTTTGTATCAAAATTTGGCTCCAAATGGTATTTTATACTTAGCATTTTTGAAATTCACATTATTTCAAAGGGTTGACACTTGTTGCTTTGATTGTTAGCTATTGTTGGTACCCTCTCCTCCTCTCTCTTCCCCGTATCTCTATTACCTTCACCTTCCCTTTTTATACACTTCCCTCCTCTCCCTTATCTATATTACCTTCCCTCCCCTTCCCTACTATGGCACCATGGTAACCGTGGTAACGTAGTAATTATTGTTACGTGGTTATTGTATTCTAACTGAACCTATGTTCAAAATCGTTTTATTGAAGAAATGATTTATCGTTTCATTAAAATTCAATACAACCACCAAGATATTCCACCCGGAAGCGAAGTATATCCATGGTATGTTCAGCCTTTTTTTTTTGACATCATTTAATACCAATAGTATTTTAGAAAAAAAAGTTTATGTAAGTATCTTATAAATAGTTACATATTTTTATATAGTATTAGTTTTTATAGGTATATTTTTATTTGGTGCACTGATTGAGAATATAATGTGGATAACTATGGTTTTTATTTCATCCTGTATACATAGATACTTTTGTGGGTACTCTATAAAAAAAAAAAAAAATTTATTTACAAATTATAATTTGTGATTTGTCGCTAATAATTATATAAAATGGTCTTCACAAATTAGTCAAACGACACTCACACACTTCAAATTTAGTACTACACGTATTGAATTTCATACTATAAACTACACACGATGATGGCTCTGTGATACTTTATGTTTTTGGCCAATGATCCGGTCTAAAACCAGAAAACACGTTTTTCCTAGCATTTCACGTTTATCGAGTTACTATCATTCAGTCGGTCCCCAGGTGAGTTTTCATTAGCTGTTGCTGCGACGAAGTTTTCGATCGAATTATTTGTAATTTCATTATTTACGTACTACCTACGTCGGTGGTATATTTCGTTTGACCGATATCTGTGACAACTGACGGTGTTTTATTGGCATAGGCGCAATAGAAGTTTTTCACTAAGGGGTGAACTATTTCCAGCAGTTTAAAGAGGGATCATCCCACCCCTATTATGAAAAAAAAAAAATATAATTTTTACCTAAAATGAATAATAATCATGTAATTAATAAACAAACAAAAAAAAAAAAAAAACTAAAGCAATATAAAAAATGTATTAATCACGATAAGGTTAAATTGACAATAATTGTCATCTTAAATTTATGATCCATTTTGGGTCTTTCGCGAATTCATTAAGTAAAGTATCAACAAATAAATTATTTGATACATCCTTTTCGAAATGTAATAAAGATAAGTTTGTAAATTTATCTTGTCACATTGTGTCACAGAGCCAAGAACCATTTACCAACAAAAAAAAAAAAAAAATAAAAAATAAAAAAATTAAGATAGCATTAATGTTACATAAAGTATTCAATTAAATATATTTGGGCTCTTTTTAAGGGGGGGATTTAGTGTTGTCAGGAAGAGTGAAACTCGTCCTAGTCCCCCTAAATTGCACCTATGGTTATTGATGATTATAATTAAAAATATTACTCATAAAATATTACGTATACCTACCGATACCGATTTATTAATTAGGTTTGTGCTTGAAAAAACAAAAATAGTTTCCGAGTCTTTGTTTTTGTCAAATTTTCGAAAGTTTTTCTCAAATTTTGCGAAAACTATTGAGAATTTTGTGAACTGACCACTTATTAGTACCGTCTCGAGGCGAATTGTGATAAAAACAGTTACTGGTCGAAATTTTTTGGACAATTATTCCTTTACGAATAGGAAAAAAATAAAAATTAAAAATTAACATCAATGTAAAAACACTAGCTTCTCCGTTCCACCCAGGATTTAAAATAACACGGAAACTCGTAAAAGTTATTAGTTTTCGAGTAAGTAGACGGCGAAACTGTTTTGAGAGTTTATAATTTCGTTTGAATTATTAAAGTCTCAATGTTCGTTATAAGTTGTAACCGATATTAAAAATTATGTAATTATTTTGTTTTAACTGTAAAAATAAAATAGGGAGACGCTAAAGAAGTATTATACGCGAAGAAATTAAAAGACAATTTCGAATCGGGCACGGAAAGGCGAGGTGAAGTGTGGGTTTTTGGCTCATACCACGAAATCGTTAAAAGTTCGTTGTAGTTTGTTGTGTTGTAAAACTAATACCGTCCGTCGTAAACTTTGGACTGCTGTTGCCTATAATATACCGTTGTCTGCTACGTGCATAGGTATAGAGCATAATAATATGTTTATTAAGGACCTCAGTGCTTCCCAGTTTGTATTTTAAACAATTTCATTGCAGTATATTCCCCCCTCCTCCCTGGACATTATCGTTAATCGTTTTAATATGCATATTTTGTTGTTTTTATATGCTGAATTCTAACCCATTCGACCGTTGTATATCCTTAGTCCCCGAAGGATTTTTTGGAAAATTTCAGTATACCAATTTTATCAAGTGTGCAATAGAATGCATTCATTTCAATTTAGATTCTGAACGAAGTGTTTTTACAATGATGTTTATTTTTTTTTCTGTGTACAACTTTTCGTATGGAAATACTTTTCTAAAAGTTTCAACCAGGAAGTTTTTGAAACCGGATTTGCCTCTAAATGGTACTTTAGAGAGGTCATTTTTTGAATTTCTTAATTCTTCAATTTTTTTTTTTTTTTTGGAAAAAACTACCCAAAATTTGACAAAAACGACTCGGAAACCATCATTTTTTGATTTGAACTATATGGAAATTTAAACGTAGATAGAAAATAATATAAGAAAATTTTGAAAATGTAAAAAAAAAATTTTGGACATTTTCCTAACATTTTTTTTCTCATTTATTTTTTATATTATTAACTTCCTTCGTTCAGAATCATTTTATTGAAGAAATGATTTATCGTTTCTTTAAATTTCAATACACCCGTCAAGAGAATCCCACCTGTCATGCGAAGTATGTCCGGCTTTGTACAACATAATATTTTCCTCTATTAAATGGGAATTTTTCCCTTCTCTCAATGTATCAATCGGCCATTTTGTTAGGTTCAATCGTATACACATAAATATTTAGTTCATTGTTTAATACAAATTTAACTACTTATTTAAAGAGTTCAAAGGATATCGTATTTTGTGTTTAGATTCTGAGTGAAGTGTAAGATTTGTTGATTTTACAATTATATTTGTTTTTTTGTAAGAAACTTTTATCGAAAAAATATTAAATTTAATCGGATTTCTCTTTAGTAGCATATGTTGTGCAGTAAATATTTTTATAGAGGTGATTTTTCAATTTTCTTATTTTTTTATATAGGAAAAATTATACATCACAATTAAGAGAATAACATAATAATTTATGTTTTAATTTAAAATAATTTAATTAATTGGCTGTGGGTGTTTTCTATGAACTTTTACTCTAATTAATAGTGAAAATTCTCGTTATTTTAGAATTTATTATTAATTTCAGGAATATATCGAGAGAACATTCCTTCTCCTTTAAAAACTGGCAATATACCCATCACTAGTTACAATGAACTACCTTAGATTATGCTCGTGTTAAGCGTGCAAAGCGAACCGGAGTGGCCTTTACAGTAAATAATTTTGTAATTATCATAAATAAAACACATTTTCTCGAGAGTTATTAAAAACCGTGTGGAATAATCCCCAAGCCCATCGTTTATGAATCATGTCAACATTAACGAAATAACGGTAATTTCATATTAGTATGATATATTACCGTAAGATACGATGTCATTTTTATTTTATCAAAAGAGATAATTAAAACAACGAGCCATTTAATGATTTTTTTATTTAAAGAGTTTCCACGCAACATTATCCAACGCATGTTTTTAATAAAAATTTTGATATTATGTCAACAGCTTCTTTTGATATTTTGACATACATAGTGTGCAAACTGAAAGTTATTTATACGTATAGAGAAAAGAAATAAATTCAATTAAAATAATTTTATCTCTTGTTTTTAAAAGTAAATCGTTGTCAAAGAATATTAATGACTTAAAAGTATTAAACATATAAAGAACAATTTTTCGTTTATTCGTTGATTTTGTTATAGTTTTCAATTATTTTACACGTGAAAAAATCCCATTCCTTCCCCTTTATTCGACTGTACAGCGCCCATGGAGGATTTGAGTCCTTAAAGTATAATAACCAAATCCTATTACACAACTCTAGAAAAAAAAATAATGCAAAAATGCATTGTGTACATAAAAACAGGGAAGAAAATATTTTAAATTACAAGAATTTGTTAGAAATATCCGAAATCTTGTAGTTATAAAATTATTTGGGTTTGGATATTTTCAAAAAGTTATAAAAAAGTAAAATTTCAATATTTAATTTAAAAATTTGTTGAAAAAAAAAATATGTTAGAAATCAGCAGGTTTTTTTATAAATCATAAAACTAAATCCGATTTATCATCTTTATAGATTATATTATCGATTTCTTTACTTGACATAGTAATATACTAATATATATTACAGTCTAAAAGTAAAATTGGATTTATCATGACGAAATATATCTATTCAACGAAACGAACAATAGTTTTATCAATCCTAATGATTTTAATGACACTAAAAATTCTACTACATAATAATTTAATAAATCTAATTCTATTATATTATAATTTTCATTACCGGGACTTTATATATTTTTTTTTTTTTGGTACAAGGTCAACCTTTTTTGCCGTTTTCTCCTAAAAAATCGATACACACTTTAAGAAACTTAAAAGTTAAATTCCACGAAAAATAAAAGTATTTAAGTAAATATACACGCGTAAATAATTTTCCTTCATAAGTATTGTTTTTAAATATTATCTCTTCTTGGGTGAAAATATGTCAACAGAAAACGGTATTTTTTTTTTGTGTAAACTTAGTTGGTAGGGTTGATCGAAATAACACGTTTCAACGAAAGAGCAAAAATCACAATCAACAATGGATTTTCTGTTTTTAAATAATATTTTTGTAACTGTATTTTTACAACCCTTAAAAAAATATTCACGTGTAACATCCCTGTGCTTTTTCAGTTCTATCTGAAGAAGTTACTTATCTTGATCGGTTATTTTTCTAACGCTTAAAGTTTTGTCTTTTGTTTTAACTGACGATTTTCATAAAGATTTTTGTAAACACTTTAATCTCAAAATGCTCCTTGTAAACATTTAAGTTCAATGAAGTCTGAATCATTTTTCAATTGCAATATCATTGTCATTGCCTTAAAATTTTTAATATTAAAATAATCGTATGCGACGCAAATCACATCCACTTTTGTTCTCCATCAATGACAAAACACACTTGCTTAAATTTACTGTTTTATTTTCACTTGTGTATTTTTTGAACGAAGCTAGTGTTTTTACAATGATGTTTATTTATTTATTATTTTTTTTCTGTTTACAACTTTTTGTATGTAAATATTTGTCCAAAAGTTTCGACCAGTAACTTTTTGAAACCAGATTTGCCTCTAGATTGTATTTTAAAGAGATAATTTTTTGAATTTCTCAATTCTTCAATTTTTTTTGGAAAAAACTATCCAAAATTTCACAAATACCATTCGGAAACCATCATTTTTTGATCTGAACTATATGAAAATTTAAACATAGATAGAAAATCATATAAGAAAGATTTTGGCGCAAGAAAATTTTGAAAATGTGAAAAAAAAATTTTGGACATTTTTCTAACATTGTTGTTCTCATTTATTTTTTATATTATTAACTTCCTTCGTTCAGAATCGTTTTATTGAAGAAATGATTTATCGTTTCATTAAAATTCAATACACCCGTCTGCAAGAGAATCCCACCCGTCGTGCGAAGAACACCCATCGTGCGAAGTATGTCCGGCTGTTTTTTAATTAATTAATTAATTAATTTTTTTGATACGAAAAGTATTTATTTACCACTGGTATTATAGTTTTTAGTTAAACTCTCGACTTTACACTAACAATACATACGTATTGTAACATAAGCATATCTGCAGCAGTACTCTGAAGATAATTTCCAAGCTAAATACACACGTCGTGGCAACTCGAGTGGAATCTGTATTAAATATGAAATTATTTTTGAAATTAAGTGTATCGTAGCATGAACAACGTGTAGAGTGAGATAAGTCGGAAAAAGTACTACCGAAGTAATATATGGAATGTAATAACAAAACGTCGAGAACAATACTATACAGTATACACAGGTAGATAGGTTATTAATAATATGTGCAGAGAAACGTTTTGAAGAACTTATTCATCGTCAGCAAAACGTTTCTTAGTTTTGTTCCTGCATTCAGGAAGTCTATTCGAGTTGCTATACTCTGCTAACAATAATTGTTTTATGTTTGCAATAAAACTAGTGAAAACTATAGTTAGGTACTCGTGGAAATATATGTGTATGTAAGCAATTTTTTTTTTTTTTTTTTGTTAGAAAACGATTTTCTTTTATCGAATTGAAAACAGAACACAATTCGCTATTGTGAAACTGTTTTTAACGATTGTGTGCTTAAATTTTGTAAATAAATAATTATTTAGCCAACAGCTCGTATTATACGTAGAATGGAGGAGAACGAAAATTTTGATATTATACACTATTCATAAACGTGTTGTGAATTGTATTAATTGGTCAGTTTATGAATTTTTGTTCATAAATCCTAACGGGTCCATAAAAAAGTTGCTAAAACAAAGTTTAAATTAACCATGTAATTTTTACATCCACAAAAAAATCACGGCATTAAAAGTGACTATCCTTATTTCTTATAATTATAATATTAAAAACGAACCGTAGAGATTTTATAACGTTATCATATAATTTAAGTATTTGTTTAATAAGCTAATAAAAATGTATGACAATTTTCATTTAGCTCTAGTCTTTCTTTCAAAACAATTCCGTTTAATCTGTACAGATAACTTTTAAAAAAAATTGCAAGAACCGACTAAAATACCTAAAGTACTTCTGAAGACGTAGTATATACATTTATATACAAAAAAAAAAAAAAACAAATTGTACTATTATTTAATTAACAAGAGTTATTTACTAAACTTTATATGTACTTTAGGTTAAAAAAAAAGATAAGTAAAGTAAATTAAATTAAAGCAGAGATAAGTAAAGTAAAGCAAAGTAAAATAAAGATAAGTAGACAGAAATCCGAATATACTTTATATCATGGGTATTCTTTGTTCCTCGGATCAGATACTCTTGGTAGGTGCGTTGAATTTTAAAGAAACGAAGGAGCCAAGAACACCCATGATACGGAGTATGTCTAGCTTCCTTATTTATATTTATCATTGCTTTACTTTACTTTACTTTAATCTACTTTATTTTACTTTATTTACTTTATTTATCTTTGCTTTACTTAAAATTTTCTTTATCCAACAAATAAAGAAAAGGAAAAAAAGATAAATTTACTAAAAAAAAAAATAATAATAATTTTGATGAGAAAAAAATGTGTTAGAAAAAAATTTCCAAATTTTTTTTTATGTTTTCAAAACATTTTGCACCAAAATATTTCTCATATTATTTTCTATCTATGTATAAATTCTCTTAAAGTTTGGATTAAAAAAATTTAGTAAATAGTTCCGAGTATTTTTGTGAATCTCAAATAAATAAAATTAAATTGAGAATCTCGATAAACTACCTTTCTAAATTACCATCTAGAAGTAAATCTGGTTTCAAAAAGTTGGTAGTTGTAACTTTTAGATAAGTATTTCTGTACGAAAACTGTTACACATAAAAAAAGAAAAGAGGAAAAATAAAAAAATAAACATCATTATAAAAACATAAGCATCTTCGCTTCGCTCAGAATCAAAAATAGTAAATATTTTTCTAGTGAATTAATTTCATCGTGAGTATAGGTAATAAAATGAGATAGGGATTGGGATAGTATAGAATTTTAATGGGTGGCAGAGGGGTTGCATTTCTAAGGCGCGCACTGTTATGTGGCCATCCAGAAAAAAATAAATAAGATTTCTAAATTTCATCTTCATAAAAAATACAGTAAATTAAAAAAAAAAAATAAAAATAAATAATACATGTAAATATTAAATAATTTAGTGTGTTTAGGCCAAAATAATTGGTGATCTTGGTATGAGTTGGTTAAATTTAAGGAATTTTGGGATCTCATTTAACCATCATTTTATGCTTCAAATGTGAATATAAAATATTGGAATGGTTTGAAAAAACAAAAATAAAATAAATATATTTTTCCTGATATTTTTATGTGATTTGGTTATATTTAACAATTCATGTGTTTTCAAAGTCAGTATGCAAAAAAAATAAGTTTAGGATTAGTTAAATTCAAGAATCTTTAAAATAAATTATAATGCTATTTTCAGAACATGATTTGTAGTCAATGATTGTCTTTTATCAAAAGTTATATATATTGTATAAAAAAATAAATTGAGACAAAAATTGTTTTAAATAAGACAAGTAATGTGTATTATAAAGTATGAATCATTTTTATTGAGTATTTAATAATTAAATATAAGTTAAAACACAAAACTAATTAGAAATATTCAAATGTATGAACATTTTCAATATTATATTATGTGTACTTAATTGTTTTTGTAAATATTTTAATATATTTATTTATAAGTTGATTTATGTTTGGTAGGTACTTTTGTGGGGTTAATTTTTACTGTGCCGGAAGTATTTTACATTTTGTATTATGTTTAATTTTTAAGTATTCACTTAGTTTAAGGGATGGGTTGATTCTTAAAAAAAATCATTGATTTTGGTTCTTGTTTGGTTCTATAAATGTTATGTTCAGTTACCGATACCGGTTCTGATATAGATTTTTTTTGTTAATGATCATTAAAAATAAAAATAATGCATTTATAATAGGGTGACCATTTTTATAAATATAAAAAACGGGACAAATAATTTTGGTTGAACTCTGAAAGAATACCAAATATTTTTTTTTTAATTTTAACATTTCTTTAAAATAACAATTAGGTACACTTTTAAA
>JAIPRM010007605.1:0-16993 GCA_025469315.1 Stegophylla sp. TES_Ste_2020 | reverse complement strand
TTAATTCTTATTTTTTTTTTTTTTTTACAGTAGTTGAAATAGTTTGGCTCTGAATGAGAATTACAACCAACACCCAAAATTTATTTTATATCACTCTTTTTTTTTTTTTTTAAATTGCCCCTCCCGTTTATGGTGTCTATATCCGCCCCTGCGTTCAATACCAATACAAACTATATAAAACTATTCCCGGTTACGCAAATAAAGAAATTACAATGGAATATGGATATGTTTTTAAATACCATAGGGAAAAACTATTGAATATATAATTAATTATTGTAAACTATTGTGGATTTATATTTAATTTTGAATTATTGTGAACTATTATGATTTTATAATACACTTTGGATACATATTTTGACTATCATATTATTACTGTTGTAAACATATATTTAATTTAATTTCGCACTCATTTTTAGAACCACTGAAAATAAAATATTTTATAGTACCAATATTCCGCTTATTTCATTTCTTATTTTATTCAAAATACAATAACCGTACCAATTTTCCGTTTACGACACGGGACGACGCGGTGCGTTAATTACGGGGGGGGAGGGGGTGGGAATGGGGTGGTTTTAATATTATTTATTTTATATTTTTTTTCAGACGACAGAAAAATAAAAAAAAAAACTGCGTTCGACACGTTCGCTAAATCTTCTACCCCCTCCCTCCCGCCCGCCCACCACCGAATTCGCCTGGATTATTCGCCGAATTCTGAACACGACACGTCACGACGTCTTCCGTGAAGGCTTTCCGCGTAAAGAAAAAAAAAACTGTATTTTATTATAATAATATAATAATCGGTTTATTAAACGCCCGCGCGCGCGTTCGACACGTAATTCAATATCTCGCGAGTAATTAATTTCAATTTTTCTCGTCTGGAAAAACGCGCGACATCGGCGCATAATCATCATTATTATTATTATTTTAGAAAAATGCGCGCGTCTCGTTATCGAATTACGTTGCACGGTTAATTAACGGAGAAAATTGGAAAACGATTCGCGCGTATAAGTGAATTATTCCGTGTCGTTCGTTCAATACACGGCGGCGGCGCCGCTTCGTGAGGGGGGGGGTGAATATTATTATAATATATTATATTATTGGAAATCTGGAAATCGGTGCGAAAATCGCTCCGCCGTTTCACAGTGTACCCAAAAAGTTGATTTAGTGGGACAAAATTAGATTCTTTTTTTTTGACTATTTAAACTCAAAATAGCGTTTAATCGAAAGATAGTTAGCTATTATTGATTAGATGATAACATGGGTTTTTAAACCCGTAGCCCATGCAGTCTGTACAGATCACCTAATGCACAGGGGCGTGCCGAGGATTTTATTTTGGGGGGTGGTTTTAATTTTTAAATTCAAGTAAATATTTAACTTATAATAATATCAATAGATAGTAAAATATATAGTAAACTCGTTAAATAACAGTTAATGATTTTACTGTGAAATATTACAAACATACATTTAAAAAAAAAAAAACGAATAACATTAAAATATCATAACACTCTGCACATTTATATACAAGAAAAAAGTCGCCAGTCAATTTGGGGGTGGTTTGAACCCCCATAACCACCCCCTCGACACGCCCTTGCACCTAATGGTCTATGATTACGTTTTTAATAACAAGCTAAATATTGTTCTTGTGTATAATGTATTATTATTTAGTTCACATTGTACATTGAATGAAATTTTATGGAATATTTTTCTTCAAACAAATTTATAAAGAGTCATGGAAGGTATTATGTATATTTTGTATTCTTAATTTTAAGCTGACTTTTACTTGTCTGATTTAAGTTATTATATATGAAAGTATCAGAAAATTTCTTATTTTAGAACCTATATTATACATTATATTTGTACATAAATTGAAGAAACATTGAATTCCATAATAAATAAAACAAACTACAAAAATATTTTACTTTAAATAAAACATTTAACATATATTGTATTTTACCTTGTTTTAGATGATAATATTTTAATTAAAAATCAAAACATTTTGATGAAATTCAAATAGTAATGTTTTTAATTTTTAAAATTATATTTATTAAATATAATACATATTATAACGGGAAATCAGTAATTGATTTAATTTCTTATTGACTTTAATTGCTTTTATGTATGTACAATATGAAAACTGAACGTAACTAAATTTGAAGTAAGTATCCAAAAAAGTTATGTACAAAATTATTTTATAATTAAATAATTTTGTCCCCTTTAAATCAACTTTCTGGAACACTGTGCGAGCTATGGCCCATCCATTTTTTATTATCTATGATCGCGACCAATAGGTTGGGGGGAAACGCTGATATAATAGTTTGACCGCAATAGATTAAATTATTATAAAATATATAACTCGGATTACATGGGAAAGAATTGTCGTTCTAGAGGTATGTAATTGTATAGCTGAGGAGGTACGAGGTCTCGGCGATCGAGGATTACCACCGACTCGTAAATCAGTCGAATATCGTCGTATCAGCGAGCGTATCAATAAACTGCACGATATGGAATTTACTGGATTTATTATTATTATTATTTGTTATTTTTTTTCAAAACATATCAATCGTTATGCATACATAATATGATCGCGTAGCTATAGTGACGAGATCATTTTCAGTTACAGACGACGAAATAATAATATTATGTGCATATTGTGTGTTAATCCATCAGCAGAACAGTGAAATAGCAAAAAGATTTTTTGGTTTTTATTTATTTATCCGTAGAATATTCATCAGCTGTCCACCGCGATCGTATTCGCAGGACAACGACACAGGATCACTAACGTCCTCGTCGATTCATATAACACACCAGTCAGTATCGACGGGTGGTCTCATGTTCGATGGGTATATTATTATTTAAAGCTAGGGGTTGACGACCTTTTTAACCGTGCGGGTAGAATTCTTTTGTTTTGTGTAACATTGACAAAAAAAAAAAAAAAAAAAAAGAAAGCCGGACATATTTCGCGCACCATGGGTATTCTACGCTTTTCAGGTAAGATACTCGACATATAGGTTTGTTCGTTTTTAAAGAAACGAGAAATCATTTCTTAAACAACAGATTCTG
Source organism: Stegophylla sp. TES_Ste_2020 (assembly GCA_025469315.1). NCBI lineage: Eukaryota > Metazoa > Arthropoda > Insecta > Hemiptera > Aphididae > Stegophylla > Stegophylla sp. TES_Ste_2020. Next base: position 13,933 of record JAIPRM010007605.1, on the reverse strand, counting down.
AGAAAAATAAATTAATAATATAATATATTAATACACAAACCAAGAGCATTTTACCAAGGAGCGAACAATACCCATGGTGCAAAATATGTTCGGTTTTCTAGTCTATACTTTACTTGACTTTGTTTTAATTAAAATTTACATTATTTTACTTTAATTTTTTTTTCATCCAATAATTAAAGGGAGGAAAAATTTGCAACATTTTTTTTCACATTTCAAAATTGTCTCGTTTTTAAGTATTTCTCATATTATTGTCTATTTATGATTACAATTTTTATGAAGTTTGGATTATCAAAAAAAAAAAAAAAAGCCGGACATACTTACGCACATAATACGCACGATGGGTGTTTTTCGCTCTATGGGTGGGATTCTCTTGACAGGTGTATTGAAAATTAAAGAAACGATAGATCATTTCTTCAATAAAACGATTTTGAACGAGAGAAGTTAATAATATAAAAAATAAATGAGAAAAAAAAATGTTAGAAAAATGTCCAAATTTTTTTTTTACATTTTCAAAATTTTTTTGCGCCAAAATCTTTGTTACATATGATTTTCTATCTATGTTTAAATTTTCATATAGTTCGGATCAAAAAATGATGGTTTCCGAGTCATCGAATTTTGGATAGTTTTTTCAAAAAAAAAAAAAAAAAAAATTGAAAAATTGAGAAATTCAAAAAATGATCTCTCTAAAGTACAATATAGAGGAAAATCCGGTTTCAAAAAATTACTGATCGAAACTTTTGGATAAGTATTTCCATACGAAAAGTTGTGCACAGAAAAAAAAAATAAACATCATTGTAAAAGCACTATCTTCTTCACTTCATTCAGAATCTAAGACACCGGCTTTTTCGCTTCGCTCAGAATCTAAAATCAAATCCCAAGAGGGTGGGTGCGATTCGTCTATCGCACCCACCGCTCCCCCCTTTTATGACCACTACTTGTTTTAGAAGTCAGTAAGAATTTATACGAGTCGCGGTGTTTACACGTACTTGCAAATAAAATTTTCACGTTTTATTTAGAAACTACTACAAATTTCACGAGGTATTTCAACCGCGGTTAGGGTAACCGTCCGCGGCAAGGAAGCGGTGCGGTATAATAATCCGGGGTTAGGTCCATTTTACATTGTTGTTCAGGCAGAGTGGTTGTGGTGCGCGTAGGTACACCACTCTCACCGGCGGCGGCGCGTAAACTTCTCCCTTATTGTAACTCTTCCAGATTTATTGCGCGCCGGTCCCGACGTTGAAACCCAATTAAAAGCCAAACAATGGCCTCCAAAATATATGTCGGTATATAATACTTACATATATATTTATATAATACACACTGAATATACCTATATAAATACACGTAATACATATATATATATATATATGTGTGTGTGTACACAATTTCCATTTATTATTCCCCAGCCGCATCCATCTACCGGCACCTTCCCCTCTCCCCCTCCTCTTGCTATGGCGTCATTCGCAAAACGATCCCTCTCAGTCTGCAGCTTGTACACCGCACACCGACCGACCCCCGTTTCGAGAGAAAGATAAGCTCGTTTTTGTTTCAGGTGTGTAGTGTATAAACGCGGTTTTTATCGGTTCACTACCACCACACTATATTATTATATTTATCTTCCTCTCTCCCACACCGCAACCGCCCCTAACGCCGGGGGTGTATTTTATTTTTGATGAATTATCCTGCCCCGGTGGTGGTGGTGGTGGTGGTGGTGTAAAGAAGACGGACAGGATATTTTTACAAAGCCAAGGGATTACAACAACGGCGGCGTAGAGATTCATAAATAAACGACCAATTTTCATTTTCATTTTTTTTTTTTTTTTAATATAACCGAGAGAGTGAGAGAGAGAGAGACCAATTCCCAGCGATGTACACTCGACTCAATTAAAAACAATCAATTATATACGTCTGCCCGCTATATTATTTAAAAATATAGTTTGTTTGAAAAAAAAAAATTACAAAATACGGCATCCCTTCTGCGCGGTACACTACGTCGGGGGAGCGGGGCTCACCAGGGCATTGTAAACGGGGATGAAGAGGGGTTGAAAAATATTACAGGGAGCGGCGTTTTATTTGTGTTGGTAATAATTTACACCGCATATACCGGCCGGGGCTCAATGAAAAACGTAAATGAAAGAGATAATAATATTATATATGATAATATCGTATATTATACCTCCCACCCCCACGTTATGCACCTGCGTTAGTGCGCGAGGGGGTGGCGTGGAACATGCATATAATGTATTTCGAAATTTAATCCATTGGATATATTTTAATAGTCAAACACTTACAATCCCTCTCCCTCTCGTAGTCCGACAAAAAACGTTTGGTTTTTTTTTTTTTTTTTATCGTTCTAAATTTATCAAAAATATATTTTCTAAAAATTATTGACAAGAGAGCCGGACATAATTTGCTCCTCGAATCAGATACTCTTTTGGTGGGCGTGTTGAACTTTAAAGAAACACAACAATCATTTCTTCAATAATATATGATTCTGAGCGAAATATGTAAATAATAATATAAAGAACAATAATCGCGGTGATTTTCAACATACACACTAAGATCATTTGACCCAAGAAGCGAAGAATTCCCATGGTGCGAAATATGTCCGACTTCTTGTCTATAATTTACATTATTTATTTATGCTTTCCTTTACTTTAATGATACATTTGAGAGGACATTAAAAAGGAAATTCTCAATAGTTTTCGAAACAATTTTTGGAAAATCTACTGAAATGTTAATAAAAACACTCAGAGAAATACTTGTATCTCTCTCTCTTTTTTTTTTTTTAATTAAAACTTTATACAAATTTAGCTATATAGATGGACAATCATATTATGAGAAATGTTTTGGTGTAAGGAAATTTTGAAAATTTTAGACATTTTTTTCCAACACTTATCTTCTCATTTTTTTTTTCTGTTCTCATTTTTATTAGTGGAATATAAAATTTGCTGAATATAAGATATTTTTTTTTTGTAATACCTATTTATATACTTTATAAGTTTTAAGTAAAACTGTTCTGTATAAACTGAAGCTATGCTCAGAAGAAATGTTTTATCGTTTCTTCAAAAATTTAACACATCCCCTCCGAATCCCAATCGAGGAACGAAGAATACCCATTGTGCGAAGTATGTCAGGATTTTTTTTCTTAAACAAATCAGTTGCAAATTATTTCAATAAAACAGCTCTAGACGGCCCATGTATATTACCCGAGCCCGTGCAACAAGACGTTGTGAGGAAACACTTGGCACACACCGTTTTCGTTTTCACGTGTAACTCGTTTGTTATGAGTTTTAAATCAAACATACCTGTAACAGAAAAAAAAAAGACATTATTAATATTTAAATATATATTATATTTTTTTCTTTCATATATATTACATAACGTCGTAATGATAATGGAATAAAATGAATGCGTATTTTATAAGTTTTTAGTGCATTTTTGATCAATTGAACCTACTTCTCACCATGGGTATTTTTGCTCATCGGGTATGTAGTAGCTTTTTTTAATTTTTCATATTACTGTCTATCTATGTTTAAATTTTGATAAAGTTTGGATTAAAAAAAGAAAATTTTCAAGGCGTTTTTGTCAAAAAAACTGGGTAATCTTTTCCAAATTTTGAAAAATTATCTCTTAAAAGTACCATCTAGAAGCGAATTGTGATTTTAAAAAACGTTGCCCGTCGAATCTTTTGGACAAGTATTTAATCATAATAATAAAGAAACATTATTGTAAAAGCACTAGTCCCTTCGATCCACTTCGTAATCTAAAAGCAATTGTTGTTAAGAAAAAATCAACGAAAAAGAAAATTATTTTATCTTTCGCCCCCCCCTTCGATCCTTCAACATATTAAAATTAAATTAAATTAAATTCTGGTCGCGACACTCTACTACTACGCACGCCAGCCAACTGCACCCCACATTCGACCGCGGGGACGCGTTTATTATTCGCGCGCGTATTGTACGCCGCCAAGCCTGTAACGGACGTTTTAACAAGAGTTCTCTTCTACTTACTTACCTACCAACCGAACGCGAGGCGTTGGAAACGGTAGGGTGGGCTAGAGGGAGGGGGGGAAATGCGAGTCAAAAGTGGCTTTTAAATAATGCATAATATTATCGCCGTCGTCGTCGTCGGGGAAAAACTCGGGTCAAAAATTGATTAAGATTTGCTTAGTGCCGCCGTGTGTGTGTGTGTGTGTGTGTGTGAAAACTTATTATTATTTCCAAAGTAAAGTTCGTGACGATTATAAGCGTGTTCCGTTTGATTGTGAGCGCGTTTTTTCTCGTATAAAGAGTTTTTTCATCGAGGTCGAGAGTGAATAATAATTATAAATATTTTAATAGTCGCGTCGGGTATACGAGAAGGGGGGAGGAGGGGGCGAACACACGATTATTATTATTATTATTATTATTATAATATCATATTCGTCGAATATTCGCGCGAGCGCCGATATACGCTATTATAATAATATTTTCTGGGTTTCTCGGTAAAATATTATATTTTAATTGACAATTAAATCAAGAATACGCCGAGCGCCCCTCCACCCTCCCCTACCGCCGTCATATCGAGTAATTAGATTCTCCTTCACTTACCCGTGACTCGATTTTCCTAAATAATGGATTATTATAATATTATTTTTAATTATAATAAAAATACCGCCGAGAGCTCGCGAGTAAGACGAAACATCGTCGTCGCTGCTGTTGCTGTTAATTAGCAGTCTCGCGTTGCCGTTTGTTTCGCGTTATAATAGTAGAAACGATAATTATAATAATAATAATAATAATAATAATAATTATTACTGTTATAATTATCACTGGAGTTTTAATGAGAGCCCGCGCGGCGTGCACGAATACACCATCAGTGTTGATGAGCATATTATTATCTAGACAAAAATATTATCTGGCTAGGTAAATAAAATTAACTCTATCTTATATTATCTTATCATAGATAATTCTTTTATCTTATATCTTTTATCTTATCATAGATAAATAAAAGTTTTAACTAATCATTAGTGCTCGGATTTCGATGCACTTTACATAATATTTTCTTTTACAAAAATTGCTGTGTGCGATGCTTGTCGGGTCACAACAAATCCGTTACATGTATTTTTGAATGAAAATGAAAAATTAATTTTGCATTTTTAAATGATTTTCAGTTTTTAAAAACATTTTTCTTAACTTTTTAAGACCAGTTTCAGAGTTTTTGGAGAATTTTTCGAATTTTCGTAGCACAAAAGAAGTCGAAGTAAATAAGATCCAGATATTTTTTTAAATTATTATTATTTAAATTTTATATTAAATTATAATACTATTGTTAATACTAATCAAAAAAAAAAAAACATTGATAGGTTTTAAAATACTTTAAAAAAAAAAAACAAAAATATACTTGCCATATATTTTTTTAAACTTTTTAAGCTCTAATAAATAAATTTCAAGTAATTTTAAAATGTATTTTAATAAAATGTTTGTATTTTTTTAATGTAATTTATTGAGATTTTTTAGCGCATTAAAATCCCATCCCTACAAACTATATTTATCTAAATAAATAAATTTCCAAAGGTTTTTTTTTTTTTTTTTTGAATTTGATTGGAATGAATAAGTTAGTATTTTTACAATTATATTTATTTAAGTACATATATATTTTTCTGTACACAACACATTTTCTTGAGAAATTTGTTTTAAAATTTCAACTATACCGACTTTTTCAATTAGACCTCGGCTCTAGATAGTACTTTATAGACATAAATTTTCAAAATTCTCAATAATTCTTCCAAATACTGGGAATTTGACTTGAATCTGGTAATTTTTAAATTGTCCACTTATACTATGTCTGGGGGATGAAGGAAAAAAATCAGGGGTAGTAATTTTCCAGCTATTTTTCTTTTTTGTTTACACGTCAATCTTTTAAACGCGGCTATGATATACGCGTATTATTATAATATAGGGGTAGTGCTATAGGTCTGCTATAGGGGTAGCGCTCGTGTAAATCGACTGCCATTTCTCGGGGGCAATATTGTTTTTGTCGATGCAAATGCGCTCCGCAGTATGTCGAGTGAAATTGACCCTGGAAAGAAATTACCACGCATTTGGGTAAATTTGACAGGAGGGGGGGGATGAAAAACTGCATCGTCATAATAATAATAATAATAAGTGATATCGCGTCTCGTCGGTGTCATGCTCTGTTGAATTCACTACTATTATATTATATTCTCGAAAAATTGCTTTGAAAAATAAAGGAATACAATTCGCGTTGCAAATTTCCCCATTGGCGCTCTTCACTTGCTCGTTACTTCTTTACTTTACCTCACTGGCACGTGAATATTATATTCATATCACTTAATAAGATGTTCTCATCAGTTTATCAAAAAATATGGAAACTAATGTAAAACCATAGATCATATTATCGTACGGATGTAGAGACAATGACTGAGATAGCTGTGTCCAAAATATTTCAGGGCACTTGAATGAAGTGCGCAAGCGTTGTGCTCATACGCCGATCAAAATCAATTTAAATTTAAAATTGGTAACTTATTAGTTACACACAACTAATATCACGCATGCGCATTTGTGACAAATTCACACATGATAACATTTTTTTTTGTTTTATGAAAATTTATTGTAACTGAATAAACGAATAAAGTTTGATACACTATACACTATATCACTAAATCCAGTAATTTTTCATCTTTCCATGAGTTTCACTGAATTTCACTGACAAATTTAAAATTCCCTGATAATTCCAGGTTTTCCAGGTAGCGTAGCAACCCTGCGTTAAGTCAATAAAACACCAAACGCAATAAGTTTAGACGAAAAGTTAAAATTAACTTAATTTTTAACTTTTTTTAATTCTTTTATGCACAGCTATATGTCCATTTGAAACAAAAATAATTGTGTCCAGTTTCCGGGTGTAAGTACTCGTGTATGTGCGTCGTATCGTGTGATAAGTTAATATTTAAACATGCAGTGGCGCAACCAAGGGGGGGGGTGTTTTGGGTGTCTGGACACTTCCCTTAAACCATATTTATGGAAATTTTATTCAATGAGCATTTTGAAAAAAAAAAAACTCCTTTTAAATATACAATTATAAACTCTATAATTTGGAAAAATAAACTTGAAACATGCTTTAAAAATTCATTTTTTAAATAACAACTAAATTTTATTTATCTACAAATAACGTTATAAAAATGCAGTTAGATTTTGCCACATGAAATTTATATTTAAATAATTATTGTAGAAATTTATAGGTGGACGGACAACCCCCTTGAAAAAATCCTAGTTGCATCCCTGTAAACATGGCGATTATCCGACGACGTAGTAAAACGCGGTCTGCGTGTGTACCCATCGACGTGTATCGAATTCAATGGTGCGGAACCGTACGCACGGGTTACCACATACCGCGTAAACGGTAATCGCGGCGGTCGAATAGACTGCGGACAATAAGCATCGTATTAATATGATCGCGGACAAAAGTTCCACCCCCCCCCCCCAAAAAAAAAAAAACGTAATCGAACGCGATATCTTCGCACTTCAGCGCCTTTTTGCACATACTTTTTCATTTTTTTTTTTTTTTTTTTTGTTCGCACTTCGGCCGGTAGTGGATCGAGGATTGGATTTCTGAGTGGGCATCATTTAAATAATCAAACTATTCATTCCATTTAAGATATTTGTTTTATCAAAGGAACGATAAAGAAACACTAGGTTAATATTACACCAACCTACATTTTTATAAAAGTATGAACATTTTATTTATTTATTTGTTATTATTTTATGAGAAGATTACAAAAGAGTTTTGCTTTTATTATTATACTTTTATCATTTATTAACAGACTTAAAATCTTAAGGTTTAATAAAAAACGATTACTATATACATTTTTTTATTTATTTTTTTTTTTTGTTAACAAAATATTATATAGACTTCAAAATAGTATGTTTTGATAAAAAATTCTAAGAATCTTTTTTTCTTAAGTTTTCTTAAGGTACTATTTACTAAAATAGTCCTTATGTATAATATTATTAACCTTATGAAATTTCCAAAAAATCTAGGGGGCTTTGAATGGTTTTGATGGGGCTAAGCCCCCCCTAGGCCCCACCTATTTGTGCCTATGGAACAAATACGTTCATGTCTTATAGAAAAATAGAATTTTTTTAACCCAAGCTCAGGTAAGTTTTGAGTAATTTCAATCACAGCTCCCACCTACACACACCCCCACCCACCACTTTGTGAATTATTATTATTTACGCATTACGTTAATGTATTATACACGACGACGAACAACAATGCACCACCTGCTGTCGATCGGTATAAGCACCTCTCCTCCCCTCCCCTCATCACTCTCCGACACGTGGCGGTGACGCGTGCTTTACCGGTCTCGAAACGCTCATTAATAAGTCGTTAATTAATTAAATCGAAATCGACGTCGTCTCCCCTTGCAACCCTTGCACGCGGCGCGGTCCTGTGCTCATCATCCCCTTCACACTACCCGTACATGGGGGGGGGGTGACGTTCAAACACGCGACAAATTTGATTCTGCCCAGCATAAAGGGAGAAAGGTAAATTGCATTTTTCGCACGTCAAGGACTCAGGACTCGGAACGTTTCGCTGGCTGCGCAGGACGCGCATGCGGGGTGAAAGCCATGGAATTTCATTATCCCTGTGTGTGTGTGTGTGTGTGTGTAGGGGTAGGTACTCACGGTGGGCACGAGCACGAGGGTTCGTCGTCTAGTGAGAAATCGATACGCACACGCACTGGCGGACAACGGGGCCCGGAGCGTCGTCGTCGTGTGTTATCACCCGGGACGAGGGCATGAGGGGAGGTAAGGATTATATTTTTCGTCCTGCGTTATTCCTCCTCTCTTCCATTGTCACGTCCCTCTCACACCCCTCGCGTCCTTTATGACAGGAAACCTCAAAAGCCTTTAAGGGGTTTTCGGCGTGTGCAAGTCTCTCGTCGTCTTTTACACCCTCCCCTCACAAGTCTCTTCGACTTCTTCTGAATTCTCCATTTCGCGCGTGCATTGTATACCTTAAAATGTATGTATATAATATATATACACAAACACACGTTATATTTGTATGTAAGTACACGCATGTAATTGAAATGTCACGTCTAGGAAGTATATGTAGTGGTGCCGAGTCTTGGAAAGCTTTGGTAGGGGAGGGGGGTTATGATGAAAAAGCAAAAAAAAAAAAAAATTGCATCATGAAAACGACCGTGTGTTACCACCATAGTTCCTCTCTATATCAGTATAGTGTTCCCAACCGGTAGGGGTGAAATTCTCCTCTAGCGACTAGGGGTGATAAAGATACTACCATGGGGGAGCTAAGAAGAACCTAGTGATTTTAAGCGGAGCAAAGTAGATAGTGTTTTCATAATGATGATTATTTTATTTAATATGTATGCATTTTCGTATGGAAATAATTGTCCATAAGTTTCGACCAGCAATTTTTTGAATCACAATTCGCTTCTAAACGGTACTTTTAAAAAGTCACATTTCGAAAATCTGAATAGTTTTCTCAAAATTTGGGAAAAACAATATGAAAATATACATTATAGATAGACTAAAGTAATTTTAGAAATAATTTGGCGCGAAGAAATGTGAAAATAAAACTTGGAAAAGTTTTTTTAACGCTCTTTTTTCTCATCAAATTTTTTTTTGTCCTGTTTTCAGTTTGTTCTAATAACGATTTATCTCATTTACAATTAAAAATTGTCAACTGAAGTTCTGTTTTGAATAGTCTTATTGAAGAAATGATTTATATCGTTTCTTTAAAAAGTTCAACACGCCCGCGAATAGTATCCCTCCCGATGTGCGAAGAATACCTATGGCGCAAAGTACGTCCTTTTACATTCTGAACGAAGTGAAGAAGCTAGTGTTTTTACAATGATGTTTATTTATTTATTTTCTGTGTACAACTTTTCGTATGGAAATACTTGTCAAAAATTTCGGTTAGCAACTTTTTGAAACCGGATTTGCCTGTAGATGGTATTTTAAAGAGGTTATTTTTTAAATTTCTCAATTCTTCATTATTTATTTGTTTTTTTTTTTTTTTGGAAAAAACTATCCAAAAATTTGACAAAAATGACTCGGAAACCATAATTTGAAAATTTAAACGTAGGTGGAAAATAATATAAGAAAGATTTTGGCGCAAGAAAATTTTGGAAATTTTTCTAACATTTTTTTTTGTTCTCATTTATTTTTTATTATATCATATTAACTTTCTTCGTTCAGAATCGTTTTATCGAAGAAATGATTTAACGTTTCTTTAAAATTCAATACGCCCCGTCATTTTGAAGAATCCCACCCGACGTGCGAAGAACACCCCGACGAGCGAAGTACACACTTTGTTTTTATTATCTTAAATTTCCGGGCCAAGTTTACAACAAAAAAATGATGTAACCACAGGCCCAGTTTACTACATTTGCCCGTCGAACGTCACACGAACAACAATCGTTTTGCGCGGGCGGCGCGGCGGCGCACGGTAAAGCGATTATTGAACAAATCGCCTTATTTGCATACACAATACGTCGTCGTCGTCGTCGTCGTCGTCGGCGGCGTATTCGGGACACGTATAACGACGACACGACGATTTAATGTGTCCGTCGCACGATGAATTAGTCATCTTCAAAACCCATTATCGCCACGCGACGACGACGGTTCGGCACCGATTAATAGTTAAACAATATGCGCGCGCACGAACACTTAGGTATTGCTCGCACGTATTCCACGGTGGTTTTTTCCCCGTGGAAATATTTCTCGGTCATAATAATAATAATAACAAAATAAATAAATAAATAATAATAATAATAATAATATACAGGGTGTCCCGGGGTTCCATTTGACGTAAGCTAAATGATTTTTGTTCCATTATTATTAATTTTTAACTTTTTTTTTTTTTTTCAAGTCTCAAATTTTCAAATTTGAAATTTTACACTACAGATCTGGAAAAAATTCAAAACAGTCATTTTGTAAACCCGATTTTTAGAAAATTTTTGTCGGTATATTTCTTGTTTATTTTTTAAACTTTTTAAAAACGTGAATTTTGTTGTGTAGATTGTTGAACCTTATTTATAATTTTATGATTATATTTTGTCAAACTTTGGCTATAGCATTTTTTTTTTTTCAAAATTTTGAGAAAACAATTGAAAATTTGAAAAATGACCTTTAAAGCAAATTTGGTTTAAAAAAGTAGCCGATTGAAACTTTCGGACAAGTATTTCCACGCGAAAGCGTTTACAGAAAACAAAAATAAACTTCATTGTAAAAACACTTAAGTTCTTCGCTACGCTCGGAATCTAAAAGTTATTGCATTTGTCATATCGCCCTGTATATTATTGTAAAACGAATCGCTGCACGCGGATAATCACATTTTCATTCGGTACACGCGTGTCTAAGACGGTGACGGCACGATTTCTTCTGTCAGAGAGAATACGAAATATTGTAATAATAATTAATATAGGATGTCCGGACTGTCGCGTAAACCTTTTTTTCTTTGTTTTTTTTTTTTTCAAAAAACGTCTTAGCAACCACTTTATGCTTTCTGAAAATTATCGTATTCGTCGTGACAATATCTTTCCGTCGTTTATTTATTTATTTAACTTCAAAAAATAAAAAATAAAAAATTCGATTAATACTGCAGTTGGTCCCCTATAAAAGGGTTGGCACGCAAGCCGAATTTCAGTGGCACGCGATAAAAAAAAACTTTTTTTTAGCATATTATATAACAGGGGTGGCCAAATTGTGGCTCGCGAGCCAAGAGACAAGAGTGTCGTACTTGCATGCGGCTCTCATTCTATTTTCGAAAACAGTAATAATCTTATTTTAATAATATAACATTTTTTTTTTTTTATTCATCACAATTTTAAATTTTGAATTATGATTTTAAGTGTATAAAGTTTGAATTTGTATATTGACATTGTACAAATTTTCAATAAATTTTAAATAAATTGACTACCGTCTAGATTCAAATTTTGATTAAAAAAAGTTGCTGGTCGAAACTTAGGGCAAATATTTCTATACGAAAAAGTGTTCAAAGAAAAAAAAAAATAAACACCAATGGAAAAAAACTCGCTTCTTCACTCCACTCAGAATTTAAAATTTACATCGCGGCGCACACTTTGGGAACCTCTGCCCTAAATGCTACCCCCTCCTAGGGCATGGTTTCAAGGGGGTGGCCAAGGGGTGATCGTCCCCTCCGTAGACTCGGATGAATACTATAGGATGTTTTCAAAAAATTATGGAAAAACCGACATAATATTTCGCACTATGGGTATTCTTCACACGTCAGGTGGAATACCTTTTGGTGGACGGGTTGAATTTTAAAAGAATAAATCGGACACGTTTTATGCGCGCGGTGAAATAATATTGTATTATCGAAAGGCGTATCGAATATCGCGCGATTTTGATTACACGGACGCGCTCGGGGGACGGGATTTAATGAAAAGGATACACGTCAGGTTACGCGAACGCTCTCGAGAGACCGACCGACGACGTAGGCCGTACGCGACGGGGTAACAATAAAATAGAAAGTTATTAAATTATATTGTATCTCCGAGGGGGAAAAAAAAAAAAAAAAATTCCAACGACCACCTGCGCGTACCTACTACTATGATGTGATGTAATAACAACCGCGTACGAACGTTCAAGACGATCGTGTCTCCCGCGGGACACGAATCCAATCCGTATTTCCTCTGTTTCTTTCTCTATCTACACGCGACTTCCAAACGTTAATTTCCTATTCACGCCTGCTGCACGGTGTATTTCTCAAAAGTCACACAGACAACCTTCGCACGTCGGGTATTCTTCGCTCCTAGGTACGGGATTTGGAGGGGATGTGCGTGCGTTAAAGAAACGATAAATCGCTCCTTCAATAAAACGACGACTCTCTGAGTGGAGCTCTAGACAAAATTACTGTTACTCGAAACTGAAATCATTTTGTACTCATCCAGTTTTGTGTCCTATTATTATTAAATGAGAAGAGGAAAAAAGAAACATTTTTTAATGAGAAAAAAAATTTCCGACCGGTCAAATATACATATATAACTGAAAATAAATTTCGGGGGTGGTTCAAATAGATTAGTCCTTATTTTTTTCTTGTTGAATTACATATATTTTCATCGGGTTGTATATAATTTTTCGGCTGGACTTGGCACCTTGTGCCGTTTAATATTAAATATTGTTAAATTATGAAACACAGAAAATAAAACAACGTGATGAGAAGAAAATGTACGAGTGTAGAATATTTTAATCTTCAATAAAGAATTCAAATTTTTATTGGAAAATGTTGTTAAAATTCTATACTATTTTTTTTTTTTTTTTTTTGTGATGAAATATTACCTAATAGATTTGAGTCTGTAATAGGTACTATTATTTATAGAGCTTAATCTGAAAATCTAGTTTAAGACATTTATTTTAGCGTTTTTGCTCAGATTTTCTATAGTTTTCCATTATTTTTGGAAAAACTGTCAATTACTTTGAAAAAATTACGTCTGTAACATACTGCGCACCAACAAAAAAAATGTTCTACCGGAAAATATGCGAGTACACTAATACAAAATATGTTCTATAACTATATCCGAAAAACAAAAAAAGTGTGTACTTCGCTCGTCGGGGTGTTCTTCGCACGTCGGGTGGGATTCTCTTGACGGGTGTGTGTTTAAAGAAACTATAAATCGTTTCTTCAATAAAACAATTCTGAACGAAGGAAGTTAAAAATATAAATAATAAATGAGAAAAAAAATGTTAGAAAAATTTCCAAAATTTTTTTGCGCCAAAATCTTTCTCATATTATTTTCTATCTACGTTTAAATTTTCATATAGTTCGGGTCAAAAAACGATGATTTCCGAGTCGTTTTTGTCAAATTTTGGGTAGTTTTTTCCAAAAAAAAAAAAAAAAATTGAAGAATTAGGAATTCAAAAAATGACCTCTTTAAAGT
>JAIPRM010007604.1:0-16994 GCA_025469315.1 Stegophylla sp. TES_Ste_2020 | reverse complement strand
CCAAAATTTGACAAAAACGACTCGAAAACCATCATTTTTTGATCAGAATTTTATGAAAATTTAAACATAGATAGAAAATCCTATAAAAAAAATTTTGGACATTTTTTTTTCTTATATTATTAACTTCCTTCGTTCAGAATCGTTTTACTAAAGAAATGATTTATCGTTTCTTTAAAATTTAATACGCCCGTCGTGCGAAGTATGTCCGGCTTTTTACTGTTTTAGTGAAATCAGGTTTTTAGTTACTGCATGATGCTACTCTCAATGTGTCATTAAAAGTGAGAATTTCAGTAATTCGATTTGTATACCCATTTTTTGCATATTTTATCTCTGAATATGAGCAAAGTATAAGCAAATATATATTTTCAGATTTGTTATTCAAAACACCAAGGCTAATAAATATCAGGACTATGTACGAAATGTTTTTGCGAGGCTTATTTAGTGAGTGTTTAGACAGAACGTAATAAATATATTAAACTAATATCCGATAATTTGGTTTTGCTGACAGACCGCGAGGCGTTTCAAAATGCGGGGGGCTCCATGCCATGGCACGGTTAGCACTGCCTTCCTCACCGGCCCTGAAAACACCGCTATAGACTCAATAATTGTACTTCTTGTAATAGCGTGCAGCACAGAGTTACTATCTCACATTTAATCGAAATATTTTTCTTAAAATATTTATAAAATTTTGTTCTTTTCAATGCCGAATTGAGGAAATGTTTTGGGACCACACAGAAAGGCTTGGACCGCAGGTTGCATATGGCTGATCTAGAAGAAAATTCTGATTCAAAAAGTTGATGGTCGAACGAAAAAGTTATTACAGAAAAACAATTTTTAAATTGACATCATTGAAAAAAAAAACAATAGACAAAATCCATAAAGTAAAAGAAATTTTTGATTTCATCGTCTAAACATTTTGTTTTTTATCGAATTAAAAGACGCATAACTCGTGTAGGATCATCATGTTCCTCGAAAATCTTATTAAATGTTGAGTGTTCCGTCATTGGAAAAAGGTTAAGAACCACTGATCTATTGCAAGTACCTACCCAAGTTGTTATTAAAGCAGCTGCTAACTAAAAATAATTTCCCAATCATGGGAAATCCATAACATAGATAATAATATCGAAGATTATTATGAAATACAATGATATCGTATATATCGATATATATATTCACAGTGATATATCTAACATCTTACCATATACATTTCTACCGTTGTATTTAATTATTTCGTACATGGATTCATTTCTGTGCACGTGTTATTAGGATACATTCGCTATTACATTATCTGAACTTATAAATTGCTACACACAATTTATGCTTCACAGCATTCATCAATGTTACACACCGTTCGTCTGTGCTGCATACTATTCATCTGTACTACACACCATTAATTTGTGCAACACGTCCTTTTTTTATTATTTATAATGACAACCAACGAAAGTAGCTACCGATTCGCCATAGGTAAGTCTAAAAATGTAAATATTTGTAACGTCTAGAATTGTTTACTAATAAGTTTACATATTATATAGTATAGCCGTCTGTCTATTCAGGTGGTAATAATAATGGTGAGTATCATGAGGCGCACCAGGGGGAGGGAGGAGTTGAGAGTTAAAATACCCTCCCAATCCGAAAATTATTTGAAAAGTTATTTCTAAAGTGCAATAAATAAATGTGTAAAAACATTAAAAATCAACTGTATTAATTCTTATTTTATAACCTCCCCCCATCTGAAATTGTTTCTTGCGTCTGCCCCTGCTAGTATCTTACCCAGGGTTTACACATTTAAATACACGTTTAAAAAAATAATCATTTTAATGGCTTAAAACATTTTTTTCATCTGCTTTAAATAATAGGTTTAAAACAAGGTTTAGTGGAGTTATAAATAAAATAAAATAGTGTACCTATGGAGTTTAAAACAAAATAGTTTATTTAATTAGGTACTTATGTACAAATATTGGTGAGATGGAACTTATTTAACTAATTTAACTAGTTTTTACTTATTACTTATTTAACTGTATTAATTGGATTGATGCAATTATTTAATTGATTTATGAGTACCTACTTTTAGAGATATGTAGGTAGTATGTCTTAAAAGTTAATACCTATACCTATGGTACCTAATTAAATATTTACTTATTAGACTGAATTGTCAATTTTTTATTCTTTTAACTTTTTTTAATTTGTTTCCAATTTAAAAAACATAATTATTTAATAGGTATGTTATTTTTTTTAGTTATTACTTAGAATCCGGATTCATGTGTTTTTACATAATGTTACAAATTATATTATGTAGTTTTATGAGAGTAACAAATGTGGACAATTCATTCAAGATTAGGTCCACAACATAGTTTTATGAGAATATTTCAAAGGTTATGCAATATTTGTTTTATTTAACATATTATATTGGAATACTTTCTTATATTTTTCGAATAAAATACCAATTTATTTTAATTTTGAAATAATTTTTATATTAAGGAAGGTACTTGGAAATAATATTTGTATGATTTAACTCCTCCAATTTATGACAAGTTTAATCACAAGTTTCTGTTATTTAAATTAATCTGCTATGGTATTCATGGTATATTTTTAACACAGTAATAATACAATTTTTAAAGTGAATCAAATCTCATTTATAATGTCAAATTTAACAATTAAAATTATCGAGCACTTTAGTGATTTTATTGAATATTCAGAACTACCACAAGGCTTACATTTGGGTCCTCTATTATTTGATATTTCTAAATTTTTAATGATTTTCCTACCAATTTTGATGACAGAATCAATGTTTTTATTTTCTGATGATATGGAAATATAAAGGTGCTACCATTCATCCTATAAATAATTGTATTTCATTACAAAATAACTTAAATTATTTTGTCGAATGGAGTGTAGATGCTTTACTATTGTCTTGACAAAATAAGTCAACACACATTATAAAATTATAATTTAATAGTTATACATCACTATAATATATAAATACACCAAAATTATTTTGGTATTGTTCAGTACAAATGTTTACAAAAATAGTATCTTGTATCTTTTGCCAAAAAAAGATACATTATACCAGGGCTTATTCTAAAGCGCATTTGGGCTTATTTTGCGTAGTTGAAAAGTCAAGACGCGTAGCTGAAAACCAATTATTGCGTAGTTGATTTGTTTACGATAAATTTATTTTGATTTTAATAATTAATAGACAGATATAATTATGTCTTTTTAGTGTTATCAATCAATATATTATCTAAATATAGGGGAGGTTGGTCCAAAATATGTTTTAAAATTTTAGTCAATACAGAATTAAGTTCTATCATTTGACTACATTTATGATAAAATCAAGATTTATTATTCTTGAAATAGGTACCTATATAAATAATACAGTAAGTAAAATATATGCTATAAAAACGTTGTGTCATTTAATCCTTAATATTGTTAAAGATTATCAACCAAGCAAGAAAAATAAAATAAAATTATGAAAATAAAACATGTGTATTAGATCTTAAAACATTTTAAATCCATAATATTATAAAGAACACAAAATTCTGTTAGAAGAAAACAAATGAAACATTTAAAGTTCTATTTTTATTCAAATAGTGGTCAAAATTGTTTTGATTATCAACTCCAGTGCATACTACTTTATTTGTTACAAAGAATGACAATTTCTAGTTCGTGGTTAATGTTATTTTTGAAGACTAAACAACTAAAATTTAATTCATGAAAATCTATTTTTCGGATTATTTTACCATTTTTACTCAAACTATCTGTAGTTTTTCCTAGTTATTAAAAAAATATTAAGAATTTCGAAAAATTATCTTTTTAATGCACTACACCAACAAAATTCTCAGCCGAAAACATAAACTAAAGGTATTTACTACTTATCCAAGTCCGTTCTCGATTAGAAAAAGCGTTTCAGGAAAAAAAAAGAAAACTATGATGAAAATAAATTCCCATACATAACATAAATAACTGGATGAATATATATAGTCTTTTGAAAATTGGAATAAAATTATATAGCTTAAAAGTTTTGGGGAGACGCCGTCTCCTAATGTACAACTCTTGTAATTTACGATATTATAATACAAGTTTAGGTGTCATAACTAATCTTAAAATATTATGTACTGTAATTTTGGAGAAAATTCAGGAAAGGGAATTTTGAAATAAATTATTATGTTTTCGCTAATTTATTGTTAATAAAAAGTCGTACTTTACTTATAATGTTTTATGTGTATTTAATTTACTTAACTCAAGTTTACCTTTTTCATTAACCTGTCCACCTTTGCCTTTTGTTAGGGATTATGTCAGGTATAAGATATTTGCGTAGTTGAGAATAATCCTTACAATAAACCCTGATATAACGTATTGAGTTTTATTGATTTATAAAAAAATAAAAATATGTTAAAAACATATATTATTTCTTATCAATTCTTAATGATAACTTTTTATAACGATTATTATCTTGAATCCAGGGGTAATTTTTCATTTTTTTTTTTTTTCTTTGGTAACAGTTTTACTTTACTATTTTATTTAGCGTAGTTCTACTCACTCAATCACCACATCAATATTAACTTATTAGAAGATAATAATATAAGCAACCCATATTTTTAATTGTTCCAAAATTCTACATAAATAATTGTAAAAATTTTCATTACTAAATACTAAAAATTATGGACGATTTTTTATGTACGTTATTACGAGAGGCGGTTTGAAAGGCCGACGATTAAAAAAATGACCAGTTAAAATGTCTATAATGGAAACACGATGAAAACAAAATGTTGACAGGTAAGTATGTCTGCAAATTACAATATCTTCAGCATAACTGCTCTTTTGTCGACAAACACGAAATGTCAACAAATTACAAAGCACAGATAAGGAATTTACCATAGATAAGGAATTCAGCTACGCTTCGTTACACATATTCGCTCACTTTGTATAACTCCCTTCAATTGCAGGCGTCACAACCCATTTGCATTACGAGCTTATTGAAATCGAAAATAACACTCGATTTGTTTTGAAACAAATATAAGTATATAATTTTTATTATTTGTGATAAAAAAAATTTAAATTCTGGAATGGTTTTTCAAAACAAATTTTGGCAATTTCATTACTGTAATACTTTAGTTATCTATTTATTTTAGAATCTAAGCGAACCAAGAATGTATTGGTTTTACAAATCTGTGTGTGTGTTTTTTTTTCATATGCATGTAATCACAACATCGAATGAGATACAGGTCCAAGTTTCGATCAGTAATACTATATTGTCTAGTTGTTTAGTCTTTAAGGTAATTTTTAAAAATTCTCAATACTTTTTTTAAATGCAGAAATTTGAAAAAATTGAAAATTTCTCATTTTTTCTTACTTTTTATTTCATACAATTTTAATGTATGCATATTAAGTGCTGAATATTTAATTAAAGCATACTCTTATGTATAACCAACGGTACTAAAAAATCCTGAAAATCGTATGTTAACTTCTTTTTTATAAACTTTGAAAGTTAGAATTTTGACAAAATTAATTAGTTTTACATAAAATTACACACTTTAAACGCGGATAAAAAAATAATTAAATCTACTGATCATTGTGAAACTCGCTACATAGACGGAGAATCACATTGCAAATATTTTGGTGTAAGAAAATTTTTCACGGAAGAATAATCACAAATTTTACAAGGATTTGATTGATTAAAAATTCAAAAATGTACGGAAAAATTACTTTGAATATAAATAATTTATTATAAAAAAATAGACGTAGATTTCTTTTTTATTAATTAATAGTATTGAATTAGTACTAGACATTTGAAAAAATAGCGAATTTAATTTGACTATAATATTGAAAATAAAGTCAAAACTACAAATAGCTTAAAATCTAATATTCTCTTAAAAACATCAAAATGCCAATTATTCTAATTATAGAAAGGTTGACGATTTATGAAATTGTAGAAATAGATTTTTATTGCTCTTTTTCTTTTTTATAAAGACATTTATTATCTCTCACACATGCACGCATGCACGCACACACACATACGTACACAATTATCTAGTACCAAACGTTATTAAATAATACTTGTTATATATGACCTATTCGATAATTATTATTACTTATTGTATATTAATTGAAGCTTCGTTCAGAATCGTTTTATTGAAGAAAATGATTTATCGTTTTTTTTTTTTTAATGTAATACACCCACCAATATTATCCCACTCGAAGAGCAAAGAACACCATAGGTGTGAATTATGTTCGCCTTAAAAAAAAAAAAAAAAATGCTGAATATTTAATCAAATAACTAAATTGTTTTATATTTTTCGGCATTTCATACGACTGACAACATTTTAAAATGCTAATATATTATTATCGACGTTTCATACTAAACTCTGTCAATACATAGTTTGTTGTCGAAATGTTTTGAGGCGAAATAACACAAAATAATCATATCTAATTATTACAGTGTAATTTTATTGGAACGGATTCGAAGTTGAAATATATTATTTTCTTGAACTAAACTCTAAAACGGTACTTTCACGTTTAGAAAATTTGAAATGACCGCCAATGATTTAATTTTTTTAAATTTTGTTTTTTAAAAATGTTAGTGAGTTTCTTTTTATAAATTTTTACTTACTGCTTATGTAGTTAGTACATACCGATTGAATTTTTAATTTTTATCATCGAAATGTTAAACATATGTATGCATATTAAATGTGTTAAGACATTTTCAGAAGAAACAACAATTTTTAAACAAGTTATATTGAATTATAAAATATCCCTTGTTTAATAGATACTAGAAAAAATAGTGATGTAATATAATGGTGCAAAATGTAACGATCGATTACAAGAAATATACTATTTACAATAATTCTAAGCCATTTATTTGATGTTTTCTTTCATTGTTTCAAATCAATTAGATATTTTAAGGAATTTTTCATCTTTCGAGAGCATTCAAATATATTCACTAATATATATTTTAGAGCTAATAATGAAAAAATTGCATGTTTAATAATAAATAATGTATTTAATACCAAACGAAAAAAAGAAAATGAAAAGTGATTGAGTATTGTTACCTATGAGCTCCCTGATAGAGCGTGAATCAAGTAGATCGATAACGTGAAGTAAGGGTTGAATGGTGAAATAATTAAACAATTAATTTTAATTTATAGTAAAGTCTCTGTATTATGAAGTCAGTAAAAAATGTATGACAGTGTAATAGTGTATTAAATGTAAACGTAAATAAAACGTGTATAAATGTGAGTATTTAGCAGTCTAAATTAACCGAAAAACTAAAGCTCAATTTGTGTATTTGACTGAAGTGGTACCTGGAACATGTCTGAAGTGTCTTGGTCTCGGGGACTTTTTTATATTCACCCACTGACTTCACTGAACTTAGTGAGCAGACTTGTTGTTCTTTCAATTACTCAGAAATATTGATTAAATGTTATCAGTTATTAAAGTGGTGAAAATTGGGTTAAAACGTGTTGCTTTAATTGCATATAACCTGTTTGATTATATTTTATGCAAAATTAACCATTAGTAATAAGTGATGATATTTGAGGAATGTAATATAATATGAATGGAATACGGCTTTATACGATTATATTAATTTATTACACGTGTATGTTATATTCGGATAATTGGCTTAATTTACAATATTGAGTTAAATGTCTTACATATTTGTATTAATTGGCTGAATCGGTTTTAATGCGCTACACGTGTAATATTGTTTGATTGGAGACGTTCCTTTAGTAATTCTATTAAAAATAATTAGTGAGTTTTCAAAGGTAATATGTTTAGTGCGTATAACAGTATTAACTTATTGATAATTATTCAAATCTGCTTTCTTTGACGTTGGTTTATTGATTATAGTATAAGTGGCACAAATGTATATTTTAGTTCTGACATACAGATAAAAATATACTTTAATAGTATTAATTATTAAATTATAAAACAAAATATACTGTGTCTAATAGGTACTAAGAATTATATTATTCTCTCAAGGTCATAACTGTGGGGGAGGTGATCCGCGAGTCGTGAACTCCAACCGAAATTCGGAAAAATCTACAATAACTCGGTAAAAAATTAAACGAACAAAAAAAAAAAAAAAATGTTAATATGTTGGATCCCTGCCCCTTGAAATTTGTTTTCAGTTACGGCTTTGTATATTTTAATAGTGAAGACGAAGGCCAGATAGACATTTGAGCAATATGATACTGTTTAGACTTTCGAACATTAAATATTCTAAAGTTCTTTTAATATTTTTTATGTAAACATTGCACTCAATAATAATTAATTTTAAATTTGTGCACGTAAAATACGTAATATAATTGCTAAGGTTATATGCTCGAATATTAATCTGGTTTTGAGCTTTAAATTTCATAAATCAGGGTTTAATTATCGCATAAATCTGTACAAGTATTCATTAAAGTTTTCACGTATTGAAGTATTAATAATACTGTCTATGAAATAATATTTTTGTAACTTCACGGCTAGATATTTTTATCTATCTATTATATATTTTTA
This sequence comes from Stegophylla sp. TES_Ste_2020, assembly GCA_025469315.1. Taxonomy (NCBI): domain Eukaryota; kingdom Metazoa; phylum Arthropoda; class Insecta; order Hemiptera; family Aphididae; genus Stegophylla; species Stegophylla sp. TES_Ste_2020. Next base: position 8,492 of record JAIPRM010007604.1, on the reverse strand, counting down.
AATGATTTTAATGAATGCTTTTTTCGCCTCAATAATCGTGGTGCTTGGTAATTTTTCAAAAATACTAACAAAAAAATAAAGTTACTCACAATGACCATTTCAAAAGATTCTACGTTTTCTTTTTTAAGCACTGCCATCGCGTCCTTTAGAGTTTTCCAAGTAGACGTCTTAGCGGCCCCGGTCTTGCCCAAAATCATGACGGAATGCCGGGAGACTTTGGTCTCGTACAACTGGACGATTTTCGCGATCGCCGAATCTGACGGCTGATGGTTTTTTTTAGCCATGCACCTTTTAATGGCGTCGATAAGCACGTCGTTTTTCACTTCCGGCAGTTTTATGCTGGGAAACAAATCGTTCGTGATCCCCATGAACAACGGTAGGTCGTCCACGGTGAGTTTTGCCAAATTCATGTTGTGCATCGCCAACAACAGCACCTGAATATTGTAATATATTAAGTAAGTAAATTTGAACGCTAAGCGATTTTGAACCCGTGATCGAGTTGAAACAACAGTCGGTTAAAATAATTATGATAAGATAGCAAATACATTACTTAACCATACCCGTGTCATAATTTAAGAAAATAATCAATTTTGCGTGATTTAAAATTTAAATCTTCAAAAATTGAAAATTTACACTATTTAAAATAAAATATATATATATACTTATTTATAATTAAGCTTATATACAATTTAAAACTCGACCCCCCCCCTTCCACACACAAAAAAAAAAATAAATAGTTAATACGTTAAGAAATGATAACAAAAATAAATTTGCCATTTTTTGGATTAACTGTATTACTAATTTTAAACATAAATAAAAAATTGATCATTAAGCAAACTTTTTATAAAACTGGATCGCGGATAGTTAAACACATACAAGGATTTCTGGATTTTTTGTTTTTACTTAACTTCAGTTATAAAGTAGTCTTTTTTTTTTTATCTAATAAATGAAGGAAAAACAAATTAATGAGAAAAAAAAGTATTATAAGAATATCCAAGTTATTTTTTTCACATTTTCAAAATTTTCTCATTATGTCCACCTATGTTTAAAGTTTCATAAAGTTTGGGTCAAAAAATGATAGTTCCCGAGTTTATTTTTTCAAATTGTGGGCAGCCTCTAACCCCCCAAAAAATGAAAAATTGAGAAGTTCAAAAAATGACCTCTTTAAAGTACCAACTAAAGGCTAATCCGGTTTCAAAATGTTGCTGATTGAGACTTTTGGACAAGTAAATCCTCCATACAAAAAAGTATTCACAGAAAAAAAAAAATAAACATCATTGTAAAAACACTAGCTTCTCCACTTCGTTGAGAATCTAAAATAATAGATAAAAAAGCCGGACATACTTTCGCACTACTTTAAAACAAAATTAACCATGAACACTGCTAGTATTTTATAGTGTACAAACTTACTTTATGTTATTTTTCTTTTTGTGTAGGAACTTAAATATCTCATATTGTTTTCACTCACGTAAGAACTGGTACTAATTACGCACGTGATTTGGGATACTTCCTAACTTGGCGGGGTATTCACAATTTTTAATAGATTTCCCGCTTTAATTCTTAGCGGGACGCGTATGTCACGATTTTTGGTGTAGAATAATTAAAAAATGAAGAAAAATCCTGACAAAAAATACTCAGAAGAGTGGTCCATTTTTGCACCTTTACCCCCTCCTTGTACTTGCCATCGGCGACACGTACCTAGAAATGTGGAATTTACCGGTAAAAAAATTTCTGTAAATTTACCAGTAAAATTGACGTAAAATTCAGTAAATTAGTTAATTTTGAAAAAAAAAAAATGTTTTAAGTGTAATTTTAATTCAATTTTTAAAATGAAGTTTAAATACCAAATTTCTTACCCACTTACAACATTTTTATAAAGTGATTAAATGTAAGATGAACATTTTTTAGATTCTGAACGAAGTGATGAAGCTAGTGTTTTTACAGTGATGTTTATTTTTTTTCTTCTTTATTTTTTTTTTTCTGTGAACCCTTTTTCGTATGAATCTACTTGTTTAAAAGTTTCGCTCAGTAACTTTTTCAAACGAAATTTCCCTCTAGCTGGTACTTTAAAGAGGTCATTTTTTGAATTTCTCAATTATTCATTTTTTTTTTTTTTTTTTTGGTAATAACTACCCAAAATTTGATAAAAAAGACTCGGAAATCACAATTTTTTGATCCAAACTTTATGAAAATTTAAACATAGATAGACAATAATATAAGAAAGATTTTAGCGCAAGAAAATTTTGAAAATGTGAAAAAAATTTATTGAACATTTTTCAAATTTTTTTTTCTCGTTTAATTTTTTTTCCTTTATAGGAAAGTAAATATTTCCTTTAAGGAAATTAAAGTATAATAAAGTAAAGTAAAATAAAGTGAAGTGAAGTAAAGTAAAGTATAGACAAGAAAGCCGGACATACTTCGCATCACGAATATTCTTTGCTCTTCCGGTCAGATACTCTTGATGAGTGTGTTGAAAATGACGACTATTATTGTTCTTTATATTATTAACTTCTTTGGTTCAGAATCGTTTTATTGAAGAAATGATTTATTGTTTATTTAAAATTATACCCGCCCTTCAAGAGTATCTGACCCAAGGAGCGAAGAATATCCGTGGTGCGAAGTATATCCGGCTTTCTTGTCTGTACTTTACTTTACTTTACATTACTTTACTTTTTACCTTTTTATTTACACTTACTTACCAACTTATCTAACTTATTCCGCTATTCCCATATTACTATATTTCTATAAGTACAGAAATGTATAATAATCGTTTTGTCACTTTTATGTATGATTAAATTATGATTCATATTGCACATATAAAATATAACTTATGTGATCAGTGATAAAAGATAACACTGATAACTTGTAGTTAATTTTATAACTCAGAAATAACAATAATATTGACCACACTTATCCGTACATGTTAATACAGTGTAGTACTAACGTGTAACACTGTCACTGTTTACTTTTAAATGAACGTATACACAGATTATAAACTAAAATGTAGTTTTTGCATTTGTCGTCGTATAGGCTACCTAAATAAACTTATTCCACTCTTAAAAACGTTTAAAATAAGGGGTCACTTAATTTTTTTCAACGGTAAAAAAAACTCGGTAAAATTTACGAAAATTTACTTTTACTCGTTTAATATTTACCGGGTAAATTTACCGAGCTCACATTTCTACACGTACCTCGTCGTCGGCCATTTTGGAGTACTGCCGGCGGCGGCACTGTCCCGCGTACCGGAGCAGGGCGACCAGGCCGCGGAGTCCGAACTCGTAGTGATCCTGCTTGCTGAGCTGCTGTTTGCACAGCGAGAACAGCACGAACGCCTTGTTGGCCAGGTTCCGGGTGTCGCGGAAACCCTCGCCGAACAGCGTGATCTCCGCGATCAGCCTGGTGTCCGGCACCACCATCGATATGGCGCGGAACATGGACTTGAGGTTGTCCGGCAGCTCCGTGCGGCCCGCGTACCCGGGGTTCATCGTGATGAATATGCCGCACGTGGGCACCAGCCGGATGACGTTGCCCTCGAACAAGAACCGCGGACGCCTGGCCGCCAGTGCCGAGTAAATGGACAGGATCTGTTGCGCCACCACCGACAGCACTTCGACGTTGATCCGGTTGAACTCGTCGAAACAGCCCCACGCGCCTTGCTGGGCCAGTCCTGTGGAGAACACGAAATGTTACGTGAAAAGCTGAAGTGCGAGCGCCCCAATTTCACGGCCGTATAGCAGTTGCGGACAAATTGCAAAAGCAATTATTTGGGACATAACAGTTGTGGACACGGGTCAAAAAGACGATATTATACGAATCGCGGACACGTAATAAAATCCGAGGAAAAACAATTCGAATCACGGAAAAAAAATCTAAATTACTTAACATATTTGATTACACTTTACTCCACAACTCTGTTCGCTTCGCTCACTTCGCAAATCGCATCGACTTACTGTTCAACGTGAGGACATTTCGGCGATTAAACGCCAAAATATGTTAATACATTGCGCGTCACTTCGCTCACTCTGCAAAACTCTCCTCTCGCTTCGCTCGCGCTCAAGTCAAATAGACAAATAACAATTTTCGGCTTGCTTGATCAAATATACGTCCGCAATTCGTATATTATCATTTTATCGCGCGTCCACAATTCGTATATTGCCTTTTTGACCCGTGTCCGCAACTCACATGGTTTTTATGACTTTGTCCACAACTAGGAAACTCAGAATTTCACCAGTAGTGTTGTTGCCCAGGAGCTACAACTATTCACTAATTCAAGGGGCACGGTTATAGGAGCGATCCCCCCTGCCCAAAGACCTTACTGTAGTAACGAAGATTGTCGGAAAATTGGTACGGTCGTAAAAAACCAGGGTTTCTTAAACTATGAAAAAAAAAACAATTAATAATACACATTAGATAAGTAACTACAGTAACTGCATGGAATAGTAGGGAAGAACCAATCTAATCTACAATAAATAATGACAATGTCGATAACAAAGAATAAAGATTGTATGGGTTTCATGCGACCAGTGGCGTGCCCAGGAATTTCTGATGGGAGGGGATGTAATCTGGAAGTGGAGTGGGAAATAAATCTAGGACGGGAAATTATATATCCAGTCATAGACACAATTAGGGGAATTATCCTCCCACGACCATTCAAAACCTCCTAGATTTTGGAAAAGTTGGATAAAATTAATACTCATTGAATAAGAGAGGCAAAATCAATCAAATAAACATATTTGTTCCCCTCCCCCTTTAATTTTTTTATCCTAATTACTCCAATATGCCCAGTGAATTTTAATTAGAACAATAATTGTGTTTTCTTGCTTTACTCGAAATAAATCTTTTCAAACTTTTTCGTGTCATTATCCTACTTTTTTCAATTAAAAAAAAAAAATTACATTTTGACTGACTACAAGTTAATATTTTAGTTATTTTATGATATTTAATATAATGTGGTTTAAAACAAAAAAAAACTTTAACAGCTTTTTTTTACACACAATGAAGTGTTTAATTGATAAATGTCTTTTATTTATTTTTTTACATATTTAATTTCGTATAAATACTTATAACTAGGTACTGTTCATATGCAAAATAACCACAGTTGTAAATATATCTACAAGTTACAACCATAGTAAAGACTACTTCAATTATTTTATCATTCCATTTTAAACTCATAACCAATTATAAATATAATTCATATTGATTTCCTATCTCATTTTTTATAAATGTACTAAATATTTCCAACTATTTGTTTATAGGTACTCTTACATTTTATATGTTTCGTATTTTATAGCAAATAAATAACACGGTAAAAAATGAAATGTGGAGGGATATAACACCTAACCTCTCCCCCCCCCTGTGCACGCCACTGCATGTGAATTTCAGTACAACTGCAACGTTCAACATCAATACAAACTACATGAAACTATTCCCAGTTATGCAAATAAAGAAATTACAATGGAATATGGATATGTTTTTAAATACCATAGGGAAACTATTGAATATAATTAATTATTGTAAACTATTGTGAACTTATATTTAATTTTGAATTATTGTGAACTATTATGATTTTATAATACATTTTGGGCATATTTTTTACCATCATATTATTACTATTGTAAACATATATTTAATTTCGCACTCATTTTTAGAACCACTGAAAATAAAATATTTCATAGTACCAATATTCCGCTTATTTCATTTCTTTTGTTCAAAATATAATAACCATACTAATTTTCCGTTTACCAGTAACGAATAATTAACACAAAAATTGCGAAATTAAATTATGAATTTGCCTGAAATTATAATGCTCTATACAATATACAATAATTGTTACATGGTATTTTCAATTTTTTCTTTATTATAATTTACAAAAACTATAGATATACTCTACATACTATGTAATATATTATATTCTTTAAACAGTTTAAACTATACACATATGTTGAGATTATTAGGACCATTAACGGTTTTAACTCAACCTCCCTTGTGATGAACATTGATTAACGATAAGTTTATCTACTTATTTATAAATAAATAAATAATAAAACCAGGAAAAACGAATAAACAGTAGAATTTTTGAAGTAGCATAAAATTGAGTGAAAAAAATTACACTCAAATTTCACATTTATAATTCTTGTAACAAGGCGTAAATTTCTACAGAATTTCGCTAAGTAAATAATTATGTCAAGCCGAAAAAATAAGCAAAAACTTTAAGTTTCGAAACCAGATTTTAGTGTCACATTGAACTGAAATAATGGTCATTTAAACATTTTCGGGAGTGGTGACTTCAATCATCGCCCTCCCTCCTCCCCCAAATATGCCACTGACCGCCGAACACCGGATGACGCACAGTGTTCCAGAAAGTTGATTTAGGGGGACTAAATTATTTAATTATAAAATAATTTTGTATGTAACTTTTTTGGACACTTACTTCAAATTTAGGTTCAGTTTTCATATTGTACATTCATAAAAACAATTAAAGTCAATAAGAAATTAAATCAATATCTGATTTCCCATTATATGTATTATTTAATAAATATAATTTTATAAATTAAAAATATTACTATTTAAATTTCATCAAAATATTTTAATTTTCAATTAAACTATTATTATTTAAAACAAGGTAAAATACAATATATGTTAAATGTTTTATTTAAAGTAAAATATTCTTGTGATTTATTTTTATTATGAAATTCAATTTTTCTTCAACTTGTGTGCAAATATAATATTTAATATAGGTTCTAAAATGATAAACCGCAAATTACCGCAGCAAAACTAAATAATTTATTTAAGAGGACATATAACGCTATTAGAAAATACTAATATATAACATCTACTAGTATCTACTTATTTTTCATATATTTAATATTTTAAAATTAGAAATTTTCTAATATTTTCATCCATAATAACTTAAATTAGACAAGTAAAAGTTAGCTTAAAATTAAGAATACAAAATATATAAACCTTCCATGACTATAAATTTGTTTGAAGAAAAATATTTCATATAATATCATTCAATGGACAATGTGAACTAAATAATACATTATACACAAGAACAATTTAGCTTGTTATTAAAAACCTTATCATAGACCATTGGGTGATTCTGTACACTGCATGACGCAAGCTACGGGTTTAAAAACTCATATTATCTAATCAATAGCTAACTATCTTTCAATTAAATGCTACTTTGAGTTTAACTAGTGACTCAAAAAAATCTAATTTTGTCTCTTTAAATCAACTGTCTGTTACACTGTGTGACGGGGAGAACGCGACTTACCGGAAAACATTCGTCCCATGCTTTTGTAGTCCAAACCGTCGGAACAGTTGATGACGATCACATAGTAAGCCAAGTTCTTGCCCAAGTCTTTCACCGTTTCGGTCTTGCCCGTGCCCGCCGGACCCTTTGGACTGCCGCCGCGGAACAGATGAAGCGCCGTGGTCAACGTGATGTAACACCTGTCGGTCAGCGGCGTGATGACCAGTCGTCCGGAATTGCCCAGATACTCGTAACCGTACACCTGTTCGGTGTTCGTTTGCCGGATGTGGATCTCTCTCGGTTCTTTCTTGTTCCAGTAGAAACGCAGCTGCGACATCCACTCGAAGTCGGACACGTCCATGCAATCTGAATGGATATCGTTTTTACGTTAGTAATGGTGCGTGGCTGGGGATTTCGGTACTTCGAAAGATTTTAGGGGATAATATTTTTACTGTCCCTCAGTGAACTGCTAACGGTTACACCTATTTCTCGGTCCTTTCGAGTCTCAACACGCTCCGTTTACACCGTTAAGATCCATAAAAATACAGTGAAAACTGATGGAAACAGTACAGACTTTAAAGCTTATTTAATTTTTTTTTTCTGGGAGCTTTAAAACAGTGCTTTTTGAGTATAAAATTCGTTTTGTCCACCAAAGAATTTAAAATTGCAACAATTATTGAAAAATTTACTCTCACTTCGAAGACCTTATTACATTAAAATTAATATAATGATTGACATATTTTAGTACCATGAAAATCACTGAAAACGGCAAAATATATATTCGCCAACAAATAATTCAGTATTTTTAAAGTCATATTTATAATTTTGAATTTTCACTAAAAGCTTGTATAATGTAAAAGCGATCACACTGATGAAAAAAGTTCAAAAATTCTAAAAAGATGAAAAACAGCGAGAATTACAACATAGAAGTTCTACTATTGAATTGCCGGTCACATGGAATTATTTATATACTACAAATGCATTGTCCTAGAACAGTGGTGGCCAAACTTTTTTTACCGCGGGCCATAAAAAAAAAAAATATATATTTGCCGGGCCTGAAATTTGTAAATTTTCTTTAAACTTTGAAATCATTAGAATTTTAGGTACTTATATAATATAATTAGATATTTAGTGACGTTTTTATTGTACTTATTCATTTCAATGACTCTATTATTTAACACTTGACTTAATAATTACTTCAAATGAAAAAATTGAATAAAAATACAAAAATGAAACA
>JAIPRM010007603.1:0-16994 GCA_025469315.1 Stegophylla sp. TES_Ste_2020 | reverse complement strand
AGGAATTAACATACGTACCTGGTTTTTATCGTGTAGGAACTTACATATGTACCTTTTTCTATCGTGTAGGAACTAACGTATGTATTTTTTGTACCTGTTACTCTCGTGTAGGAACTTACATTCGCCCATTTTTTCGTATCCTCATTCCAATAGTTTTTTTAACTTCAAAAATACACTTTGATTAACTACTACATAGTTACTATTTTATTTTATTTGTATGCTTTAATTTATGGTTTATACCACCAAAAACTATAACAGCTCTTTTTATAAAATACATAACTTTGTAGATGAATCTATTTTATTCATTTTTATTACTTAATATTCAATATCCTATAAATATCATACTTATAAAATTATTACCAGGTACTCTCTCTTTAGCTCATAAATAATCACTGTTGATCTATAACCATAGTACAGACTACTTGAATTATTTTTTAATTCGTAATAATTTGATTTCTTATCCCAATTTTCATGACTATACTAAATATTTTGAACTATTTGTTTATAGATACTATTATATTTTGTGCTTGGGATTTTCATAGCAAACAATAACAAAGGAAAAAACCCTTAAACTTCTCCTGCGCATGCCACTGTCATTGTACCATAAATCGTCGATTTTTCTCTAAATAAAGTGTTTGATCAGCTACTATTTTCATAAATCCTTATTCACCCAGTAGCGGCTCTGAAGAAGGATTTGTGGTCTTAGTTGAGCAACGGTTGTTTTAAAATCAGCAAAATTGCCTTCTATATGTCAAAAATATTTATGATGAAAAAATAACAAATGAGAATATATATATATTAAGGGAAAAATTGAACTCTTTGATTTATGAGAATTTTTTTTTATAGGAACACACTCGTATAGAATAATTAATTGTTATGCTCATGGTCTAGAATAAGGTGAAATATTCTTTACTTAGTATGTATAGTTTACTTAACAAGAAATAATAATAATAATAATAATAAAAATAATATCATTAGTGTAATATCTGTTTTGAGAGTTACCTCCCCTCCCTTTCCCTCCCCACCGTATGTCATTATTGAATAATGAGTACATTAAATCTGTAAATCGACACGTTTACTAAAATATAATGGAACTAATACATAGACGCTTTTTGCACATAAGTATCTGATATATTATTTCAGTCATTACTGTACTTACAAAAAATACCTTAAATTTAAAATGATTTTACTCTTTTTTTTCTTAGCGTATCTGTAATTAGTTCCAATAAATAAACCCCCAAAAATTATTGGATATTGGATATTGTCGACTCGCAACAATATTTTTTTTTGCGAATATATTTATCTATCAAAAACGAATCTCTAACTCGAACATTTTATGACATTCTAAGTTTGTCGGTCCATTGCAAATGTCTTGATATATCTTTTCATATAATAATGAATTAAATTTTTACAATACTTATTACTTAGTAATAAATACAAATAAATTAGAAAAATACAAAAACCCTAATATGTATATGCAAAAATATGTATTGAACGATGTTGGTATTGAACAGTAGTGTCATTTCACATTTTTTCATGGGTTGCAAAATTAATACTGAAAATCTAAAAATGTGAAATGAACAATTTTTCTTGGATTAGGTGTTTAAATTGTTATCTGGTTTTGATCAAAAAATCGTTATTTTACGCGAGAATTAAGAATTTCATACAGTTCTGACTTAAAGCGTTAGATACAAAATTATTCATTGAGCCTAATTTTAAGAAAATTCAAACATAGGTAGAGAAATACGTACCTGAGGATTTTTTTTCGCGAAAAAATAATCATAGAATCAAAAATTAAACATTTTATTTGAAAAATCTTATTAAAATATAAATCTCAAAAGTGTTTAAATTTTGTCAAACAAAATTTCTGTCTGTATTACAATATTGTTGATAATGGGAATAAATTTCAAGTTCCTGGTACTACCAGTTTTGGAGTTGAGACTAAATTACTGAAAACGAATTCATTAAATTCATTATCAGTATATTTTACTCAAATTTGAGGAAGTTATCAGAAAAGAAACTGAGAAATGCGAAAAATTACGACAAATAAATCCAATTTCTGATCAAATTTTGCCGAATGAAACTTTAAGTTAACGAAAAAGTGTTTACTGAAAAATAAAAAAGTAAACATCATTGTAACTCGGAATTAATATCAGTTATATATCAGTTTAATAATATCTTTATATGATGATTGCTAAAATAATGAAAAGAAATAAAAAAGAAAAAAATATGAAAATGAATGCGCTTTTATACCGGTAATTCTACAAAATTATCTGTATCTATAATTAAGTGTTTAAAAAAAAAAAATTCATGGGATGCATTTGCATATCCTTGCATTCCTCAAATGACGTCCCAGATAGGATTTTGGTATTATCTATTATCAATACTATTGAATTCCTTTTAGCGTAAAATGGATTTTTAGCTTATTCTATAATTCATTCTGTTTTACAAACGTATGTGTAAATATTATAAACATTGAGCCCTGCTAGTAGGTATTTAATTAATACAGATATAAAAATATTCACGCGTCTTTCAAACGATTTGATGCGTCCCTATTCAATAATTTGCATCCCCTTGACCGCATTGCATACACCTAATCATACTATTTATGCTATGGAAACTCAACACGCGCGTCCATTGGTTATAATATTATAATAATCGCTATTGTTGTTGGAAAATTCCATTCGTTTTCTAACGTAAAACTCAACGCTCGTTTTCATGTGATAATGTGTAAAAACGAATCGATAATAAAAATGCATCGAACGCGCGTTCAATGTCGAACGGATGAACACAAAGGATCGTGTTTTTGTTTTCTTTAAATCTCTGATCTCGTGAGCGCATGCGCGCACTCTGATAATTGTGTCTGTGTGAAAAATGCGTATGGACGACGAATAATTGAAGAAATAAGAAAGCGTGAACCGCTGGAAATTAAGTAATGTGTCGGCTGAGAGGGAACATCCGATCGAAATTGTTCGCATGCTTACTGAATTGAAAACAAAAACGGTTAAATTCGCTGAGCGTTTAAATAATAGCGGTTTAAATAATTACGATACACAGTGTGTATAGTTAATATAATATGTACATCGAACTGCAGTAAATACTTGTGCATGCATTATTCCCGTTGTAGACGCATTCTATAGGCATCCTTAATTGGGCACAATATAATGCGAAATGAATAGCTGGTAAACAATGAAAACGCCCGTATTGCAATAGTTAATATAAAAGAATTTTGGGATTTTAGAATTTTGTGTTTTTTCAATGATGTTTATTATTTTTAATTTTTTTTCTATGAAGATTTTTTTGTATAAAAATACTTGTTCAAAAGTTTCCACCAGTAACTTTACGAAGTTGGATTTGCCTTCATTTAGTACTTTAGAGAGGTCATTTTTTTCAATTTTTCAATTTTTCAATTTTCTTTGAGGGGAAAATCTATCCAAAATTTGACAGAAATTCTAGAAAAACCATAATATTTTAGTTAAAACTTCATAAAAATTTAAATATAGATAGATAATAATATAATCTTGCTCCATTTTGATGCAAAAAAATTTTGAAAATGTGAAAAAAAAATGTTGAACATTTTTCTAACACTTTTAGATTCTGAATGAAGTGAAGAAGTACAACTTTTCGTATGGAAATACTTGTCCAAAAGTTTTGATCAATAACTTTTTGAAACCGGATTTACTTCTAGATTGTACTTTAAAGAGGTCATTTTTTGAATTTTTCAATTCTTAATTTTTTTTTTTTTTTTGGAAAAAATTACCCAAAGTTTGACAAAAACTACTCGAAAACCATCATTTTTTGATCCGAATTTTATGAAAATTTAAACATAGATAGAAAATCCTATAAAAAAGATTTTGGCGCAATAAAATTTTGAAAATGTAAAAAAAAATTTTGGACATTTTTTGAAAATTTTAAATTACGCCCGTCAAGAGAATACCACCCGTCATGCGAAGTACACCCATCGTGCGAAGTATGTCCGGCTTTTTTCTCATTATTTATTTTATTTTTTTTATTTATTGGACAAGAAAAAGTAAAGTATAGACAAAAAAGCCGGACATACTTTATACAATGAATATTCTTCGGTCTTCAGGTTAGATACTCTTGAAGGGTGTGTAGAATTTTAAAGAAACTATAAATTCATTTTTTTTAAATTATCTGAACGAAAGAAGTTAATAATATAAAGATCCATAATGGTCGTCATTTTCAACACACTTACTTACTTTACTTTACTCTGCATTACTTTACATAACTTTTTTTTATCTAATAAATAAAGGGAAAAATTTAAATAAGAAAAAAAAATGTTAGAAAAATCTCCAACATTTTTATTTTTTTCACATTTTCAAAATTTTCTTGTGTCAAAATTTTTCTCATACTATTTTCTATCTAAGCTTAAGTTTTCATAAAGTTTAGATCAAAAAATTATGGTTTCCTAGTCTTTTTTGTCAAATATTGAGTAGTTTTTAAAAAAAAAAAAAAAAAATTAAAAAATTGAAAAATTAAAAAAATGATCTTTTTAAAGTACCAACTAGAGGTAAATCCGGTTTCAAAAAGTGGCTGATCAAAACTTTTTGACAAGTATATTTATACAAAAAAAGTGTTCACAGAAAAAAAGTAATAAAATAAAAAAAATAAAAATAAACATCATTGTGAAAACACTACCTTATTCACTTCGTTCAGAATTTAATATATACCAAAATCAGGTGTACGTAAAATTTAAAGAAGAGTTTCTAAGCGTTATTGTTTAAAATGCTTCCTCGAGAGAAATTAATAACTCTCAAAGGAAGTATTACATTATAATACTATTATTGAGTTTACTTGAATTTCAAATTAGGTATCGCAGTTGTCTAAAATATTCTAATTGATTAAAATGGCATTCAATCATTCGATTTCTTTTTATCATACCTAACCCGTCCGAACAGACCGTTTATTACGCTTTAGTTTGCGCTTGGTTTCATAACAAACAAGTACCTAATTTTATTATTAAACGCGCGGGAACGATAACTATGAGGGAAAAATTAGTTTTCATCAGAAATCGAACTATTCGCCAATTTTAACGATTATTGTAAAGACCCTATATTATATATTTAATTCAGTGTTGTTTACCAAACTATTATAGGCGTAAAAGTATACTTAAAAGTAGACAGTTATTATAGTTACCGCGGACCACGTAATGCGATTACATCATTTTTAAATTTATTGATATTTTCTCAAAATAGGCACAGGTATCGGTAGGTGTTATAATTATTAATGTATAGTTTAATTAATTGAAAAATCATGTTTTTAATTTACCAAAAATGTATACATTAAACATGCAAAATGATTAATTTTTAAATAAACAAATTCTTATACATTCATTTTTGTGTTTAATTAATACAGTTGTACGGTCAAAGATTATTTACACGTCATGCATACGTTAAAAGTATTTTAAAATTATATTTATTTAAAATATTTGCACCAATTTTTTTTTCTTTACATACTTTTTCAATCTTTCTGTGTATAACAGTATTTAAATTTAGGAAGAATATTTCAAATTTTAGTTACCACTGCAGGTTACCGAATTAAAGTGTAATAACATTAATACGTTTAAGCGTTATTACTATAATGATTTGGATGAAAAGTAAAAAGTGAGCACCGGACATTCTAAACAAATCTCTCCGATAATTATCAGCAACACAATAAAAAAAAAAAAATCTGTTTTCATGTATCATAATAATTTACTGTAATGCGTGTACATAATATCGCATGTACAGTTACAGCTGTCTTCCTTTCTTTGTCCGCACTCCGCGATGTAATAATAACAGTTTAAAACATATTTTGTATAATTACTACATTTTGCAATTACTATGAATTGCGTCGCTCGTGAATAAAACGATGATTATGTTTATAATAGACATTATAAATACCTTTTTGTAGTTTTATCCGATTACTTGTAATTTAACGTACGAAATATATAATGTAGTTATTGTAAGTCGTAAAACGTTATGATATTTCTCGCTAAGCCGGGCAACAGTAATTAATGTTGTAATATTAATTTGTTTTCGTTTTTAAAACGTCACACACATAATCTTAAAAGGGAATATGAGTTTAGTAGAGCGTTGAAACTAATAGTTTATTATGGCAAATTATCGATCAGCATACGAGTTTATGTAAACATATTGGAAGAACCAGTTTAAAGCAACTTAACGTTTGTTGTTTTGTCCGAGACGTTTTCTATCGAAATACTAGTTGTTTTTATCCGGTGTTTTGCTTTTCTTTTCTTTCATGCAAGCTTCAATCGTTAGTATACAGGGTGTCCCAGTACGATTTGACAAATGTAATAGGTAACTTTAGTTCTATTGATAATTTTTAATTTTATTAATATTATTATTATTATTTCAAATTAAAAATTTTATACTACAGTTTAAGAAAAATTCCAAAACAACCAATTTGTTAACCTGATCTATAGAAAAATATTGGTGGTAAATATTTTATTTAGGTTTAGTCGTTTATTTATTGTTATTTTTTAAACTTTTTGATAATTTGAATTTTATTGTGTATAATGTTGAATTTCGAATGATTGCGTGATAGTTATTCACTTTTCAAAAAGTGATGTAATAAGACTTTTTACGACTAAATTTTTTTAAAAATCAGTTTTACTAAATGGCTATTTTGAATTGTTTCTAAAAATATGTTACAAAATTTTAAATTAGAAAATTAGGGTTCTAAAAAACAAAAAATTATAGTCTAGCTGCTAGATATAAATATAATCTAATGTTTTTTTTGGAAAAAACTACCCAAAATTTGACAAAAACGACTCGAAAACCATCACTTTTTGATCAGAATTTTATGAAAATTTAAACATAGATAGAAAATCCTATAAAAAAGATTTTGGCGTAAGAAAATTTTGAAAATGTGGAAAAAAATTTTGGACATTTTTATTTCTTATATTATTAACTTCCCTCGTTCAGAATCGTTTTACTGAAGAAATGATTTATCGTTTCTTCAAAATTTAATACGCCCGTTTGGTGACTACCCGTCGTGCAAAATACACCCATCGTGCGAAGTATGTCCGGCTTTTTTTATCATTGAAACCATAGATGTAGGAATTTTTAAGTATGAATAAGGGTTATCACTAGTTGACACGTAGGGAAAAAAAATCCAACCAACATTTTTATTTGATACGCTTGTACAAAAAGGTTCGCCATCCCTGGTCTAGCACAATGCTGCAGTAATAATTTTCAAAAAAAAAAAAGTTAAAAATGATTAATAGAATAAAAATTACTGGCATTTGTCAAATGGACACTGCGAATGATATTGCCAACACGGCTGGCGAGTATAAAATATCAAAAATGATTTCGGACAATCGACGCATTCATCGCCGCGATTAAACCGTTAAACAACCATCGTCGGCCGTGTTTTACGGAATTCAATCCGCGTAGAGTGGAACAACAATATACAGTAAATACCGGTAAACGGGTAAGCGGTACGCGTTATTGACAAACTATTACATCAATCCGATCCTGTCCATACCTGCCCATAACAATAAAATACAACCCGCACGAGACGTGACACGATATTACAGAGGTATCGCATTTATGTAAGCACCGCTGCGACTTGTTGTTGATGTTTGTATTATAATAGTCCCGTGCACGTGCATTTTATACTTTCTACGCGCGAACCGACAGTTACAACGCGATCCATCCGGTTTTTTGCTGAACCGGCATGAATACACCGTCGTCGATTTATTCCCATATAAGTACGTGCATAATGTGCCCAGTGTTGGTTTTGAAAATTCCGTGAAAAAGCCAAAACCGTCGTTGTAATGCGCGCGCGTGTGTATTACGTATTAGGCATTATAAATAATAGGTGTACGTAGTGTGTTATGACGCCGCTGGTGGTAATTATTGGCCATTAGCGATGTTACATGACGTCCAACGACCGATGCGTTTAAGTCACTGACCAATAATAATAATAATAGTAATAAAAACCTAATATTTTTTGTGAAATATTATACACTACTACCGGGCAGACATGTTCAATCAATTATTATTTATGAAAAACCCGATACGACGATGGCATTACCGGTTTCTCCGATACAATCGCCGTGTTCATCATCGTCATCCTCGTGAAGATGACGATAAAAAATAATAAATGGCCGTAGCTCGTTTGGGGGATTTAGGAATTTGCCGAACACACGACATCATTGTAATACGAGTGGATGTGCAACGTGTCTTGTACATATGATATAAAACAAAAAAAAAGCTATCGTACTTCATATCGCTGGTATTCTTCACTC
The DNA here is from genome assembly GCA_025469315.1 of Stegophylla sp. TES_Ste_2020. Classification (NCBI taxonomy): domain Eukaryota; kingdom Metazoa; phylum Arthropoda; class Insecta; order Hemiptera; family Aphididae; genus Stegophylla; species Stegophylla sp. TES_Ste_2020. Next base: position 8,719 of record JAIPRM010007603.1, on the reverse strand, counting down.
CGTGGATGGGGAGTTCAATACAAGAATTCAACGAAGTTATTCAGCGCAAAAGAATTCCACATAAATTCAAAATAATTCTATTACAAACCTTACACGGAACTGTATAAATATTATAATCTATTTAATTTTAGAACAAAAAGGGTCTAGCTAATTCAAAAACTACTATATAAGAAACATAAATTGAAAAATAAGTTCTACGTGTTACAAATTTGTATTACTTTTTGTGTAAAAAAGTTCCGTCTAATATTTTATTTTTTGTGTAAAACGTTCTCTCTTTAGAACTATTAGGTTTTATAAATATTATTTAATAACCAAGTTTTGAAATAACTATTAAAATATAATAACGAATTAAATTTTAAAATTTTAATTATTTTACATTTTTTTTATTCAAATTGAATAGCTATAAGTTGAAAAATATTCTAATGTGCTTAAATCTTGAAATATTACATTTTCATTCATAGAACCTTTTGGACTCTAAACCGCGAATAATAATAAATAAATTGTCAGTAGAAAAAAAAATATAAATACAGAATAACAAACCTTAATGCGTAATACAAATAACTGTAAACAAACAAACAAACATAGAAAATGAAACAAAAACTTGTGAGAAAAGTGTTTAGTAATTTCACACATTAAAAAGTAAAGTAAACCAAAGATAAGTAAAGTATAGAAAAGAAAGCCGAATATACTTCGCACTACGGGTATTATTCACTCCTAGGATCAGATAATTTTGGTGGGTGTGTTAGAACTTTAATGAAACAATAAATTATTTCTTCAATAATACGATTCTGAACGAAGAAAGTTAATAATATAAAGAACAATACTAGTTGTCATTTTCAACACATCTGAAAAGAGCGAAGAATACCTGTGGTGCAAAGTATGTCTGGCTTTCTTGTCTATACTTTACTTTACGTTGTTTCTGTCAAACTTTGAGTAGTTTTCCCAAAATTTTTTAAATACTATTGAGAATTTCGAAAAATTACATCTTTAAAGTGCTATCTAGAGCCAAATTAATCCGATTCAAATATTTAGCGGTCAAAACTCTTGGATAAGTATTTCTATATGAAAAAGTATTTAGAGGAATAAATAAATAAACATCGCTATAAATATACATGTATATATTACGTGAATCCCGCAAAAAAATATCCGAGGAAAAAAAATCTAAATTACATAATATTCTAAATTACATTGAGCGTTGCTTAGCTCAGCAGCTCCTCTTGCTTGTTTCACAAGCTCGTGTCGAACCCCTCGCACTTCGTGCTCAATTCAAATCGATATCAACCCTCGACTTGCTGTGGAACGTGGGGGTATTTTGGTTTGTTATCGGTACTATGTACATAATATACATAATATATTCATAATATTTTGTAACTTAAGATTTTTTTACGAGATTTGGAATTTTTTTCCTTAGATTTATTTTTTTTAAATTTTTTTCCGATTAACATATTACGTGTGTTTGTAATACATACATACATATATATATATATTACGAACTTTTTTGTTCCCCATAAGACTTCGTTACATGGAAGTTTCAGTGTATTAGGTTCTTCGCTCGATTATGAATCTTAAATATGACTATTAAGCTATGACACATACTATTTATAGATTTTAAGTGGGCATACGATTTTATCAAAAGAAAATCATTGTAGGAAAGCATGAAAAGTTTGGTATTCCACCGTAATTAGTTAAATCAGGATGGCCAACCATCTTTATTTTAACGGGACATTCACAGTTTTCATAGTTTTTTCCCACGTCCCGATGTAGATCAATACAGGACAGTAGAACATTTTATATTATTTATATTGATAATTACTGAAGTTGATTCCATTAAACTTAAAACTTTCATCATAAATACGAAATCATTGAAAATTTTACTAAAGACAATTTTTACTGGTTTTAAAATAGAATTGGATAATAAAATAATTATTAAACGATGATAATTTTTTTCTGAGTTCTATTAGTTCAACGTAGGTCAAATTTTTTAAACTGTTAACAAGTCTATATAATTAATTAATGCTATTGTACTAACAAATATCTAAAATCGTTTTCATGAAAATCTTATTAGTATATGTTATATTACGCGGGACTGAACGAAGCTTTTCGACCGTCGTAATTCATATCACTGATCATCTAAACCCTTCGCAGAATCTATAGTCATCATCGAGAAGATCCGATTTTTGAATTGGATTGATGGCAACTCTGATCAGAATGGTGCAGAGAACATGCATTGATATTTCGAAAAACCAACACACAAAGATAGATACACATAAGAATGTAAAAAAATTGAAAAAAATATACTGGTATACCGTATATGCAAAACGGCTGCAACCTTGGACAGGAAGCTGATAATCAGGTCATGCGCAGATTTCGAGGGTGGGAAATTGCGGCGCGACGGAAGAAAAATAAATAAAATAACGTCACGCCTGGATAAACCACGATCTGGACATGAGTCATTTAAGATTCACCATTTGGTATTTTTTTTTTTTCACTTTTCTCCAATTCCAATTATTATCGGCCGGTCAATAATCGGTCTTCGCGTTTCGCGCGCACGTATTCGCCCGAGTACTCACGGTCTACGTGGGCGCCTACGATGGGAAACGATCGATAAGTGAGCCTCGACTTCATTTCGCAACAGACTTGAATTCTTACGGTTGTATAGTTCGAATTCGTTATTGTTTTTTTTTTTTTAATTTAGCTTTGCATTTCGACGGGCGAAATTATTATCGATTTTTGGACACAGACCATTAAGTAACTGTGCGAAAATAAAGTCGAAAACGCAGTTTTATTTATCGAAGCGATCATTTCGATTCGGACGTCTCTATGACTCTATATGTATAGTATTATATCGTGTGCGTAATTGTTCACATCTGAAAGCGACAACCATAATATTTTAAAGCAAAACTCGCATATGGCGATAAATGATTGAGATTTGGAGTTTGTTTCTTGTTCAAAATAAGTTCGGAATGGTTATAATTAGGATTAGGGACTTATTATACACAAATTGTAGGAAATATGTAAGCGCACATATGCACTTAAAATAACCAAAATAGGTAACTGATTTTTTTTTTTTTTAATAACAAATAAAGTTTTGATTTACTTAATTTTAAATTTAGACAATTTTTTTTTATTAGTTATTTTTTGAAAACAATAGCACTGTATGTATAATAATACTGTATTACTCTGTATGATCTTATTCTCCTACGATAAAAAAATGATTAGTATTTTCAAAAAATTAAAAATAATCAAATATTTACATCAGGGCTTATTGTATGGATTTTTCTCAACTACGCAAATTTTTTATACCTGACATGATCCCTAACAAAAGCAAAAGTGGACAGGTCAATGAAAAAAGCAAACTTGAGTTAAATAAATTAAATACATATAAGCAGGGCTCGGACTTTTAGCACTTAAAATCATTAAAATAAGCGCTTGAAAAAGCACTTGAAAACATCATTATAAGCACTCAAATAAGGATTTAAAAAACTTAAATTTAAGGAAAAATATTTATTAAAAAAAAACAATAAAATTAAAAATAAATTTTTATCTTTATATTATAAAAAAAATTAAACTTCATTTTCAAAACTGAGGATTTTATGGATTTTCTGAAAAATAAAATATAAATGATATTTACAAATAGTTGAAAAAAAAATTAATTAAGTCTTACAGTCATTATTGCATTGAATGATCAAAATGATCAAATGTTAAACGACAAATGCAACACAACGAATGCGAACGCCAATCGACTACTAAACTTTGAAATCGAAATATTATTTGTATTTATCACGCCTATAAACCCACGACTGTCAAATAATATTATTTATCGAGAAATTAGTGATAGACTGATAAACATGAACTCAATTATATTAATTTGTATCCCCAAAATCCAGTTCTTTTTTGAGCATTGGAATATTTTTGTTAACCCTGCAACGATGCCGCAGACGGCGACCGACTACGCGACAACGTAGATAAGTTAAGAATTATTTTTACTTTTAATTCTATCAAAAACAACTTTGCAAGAGAAAATCATAAAAAAGAAAAAAACTAGTAAAAAAAGCAATAATTATCAGAAAAACTTGAAATAAGCATTTTTTTGAAAAATCGCTGAAAAAGCAAAAAAAAGCACTTTCAAATTTCATAATTGAACGTGTTGTAACATGACATACATTTCTATAGCACTTTGCTACATTTTAAGTCAATCCATAAAAATAAATAAATGCTTTAAGTCCCGAGCCCTGCATATTAGACATTAAGTTAGGTACGATTTTTTATTGACAATAAATTAGCGTAAACAACTAATTTCAATAGTCCCCTCCCTGAATTTTCTCTAAAATTGCAGAACATAATATTTTAAGATTAGTTATGACGTCTAAACTTGTATTATAATATTGTAAATTACAAGAATTGTAAATCAGGACACGGCGTCTCCCCAAAACTTTACACTCAGCTATATAATTTTGCTCCAACTTTCAATAAAACTAAATATATTTATCCAGTTATTTATGTTATGTATGGGAATCTATTTTCATCATAGTTAGTTTTCTTTTTTTTTTCCGGAAACGCCTTTTCTAATTGAGAACGAACTTGGATAAGTAGTAAGTACGTTTAATTTATGTTTCCGGCTAAGAATTTCGTTGATATAGTGCATTAAAAAGATAATTTTTCGAAATTCTTAATATTTTTCCAATAACTAGGAAAAACTAGTTTTAGTAAAAATGGTAAAATAATCAAAAAAATAAATAGATTTTCATGAACTCAAATTTAGTTATTTAGTCTCCAAAAATAACATTGACCACGAACTAGAAATTGTCATCCTTTATAACAAATAAAGTAGTATGCACTAGAGTTGATAATCAAAACAATTTTGACCACTATTTTAATTAATATAGAATTTTAAATGTTTCATCTGTTTTCTTTAAACAAAATATTAGGTTCTTTATAATATTATGGATTTAAAATGGTCTAATATACGTATGTTTTATTTTCTTAATTTTATTTTATTTTTCTTGATTGATAATCTTCAACAATATTGAGGATCAAATGACACATAACGTTGTTATAGCATATATTTAACTTACCTTATCATTTATATAGATAAGTACCTATTTCAAGAATAATAAATATTGATTTTATCATACATTTTGTCAAATGATAGAACTAAATTCGTGATTGACTAAAATTACAAAACATATTTTGGACCCCCTCCCCTATATTTAGATAATATATTAATGGATAACACTGAAAAGACGTAATTATTTCTGCCTATTAATTATTAAAATCAAAATAAATTTATCATAAACAAATCAACTACGCAATAATTGTTTTTCAGCTACGCATCTTGACTTTTCAACTACGCAAAATAAGCTCAAATGCGCTTTAGAATAAGCCCTGATTTACATTCAAAGTTGGATGGTGAAATAAGATATTTGCTGATATTGTCAAATTTAAATGCATGACAATTATTGTTGGTAAGCCTACATTTTTTAAATCAAAAGCAAACATTCCACATCAACTGACGTAATCAGCTCATATTTAAATTTTGTCAAGTTATTTAATTTTAAATCTTATCTAGGGTAAACCCTAGAAACTTTCTTGGTCTCCAGTTAAAACTTTGGAAATATATTTTAAAATAGTCACTCAAGAAAGGTGACTCGTCTGAATGTTAGTACTAGAACACAGATGCTTCGGTATAGACAATTGTATGACAGTAAAAAAAATGTTAATTTTTGAAAAAAATTTACTTAGCATAAAACATGAAAATTCATTAATATATATAACAATAATATGACTAAAATTTGTCATACGGCAAAATGTTTAAAAATATTCAATTAAAATTTACATTTTAGATTATTCTACAGTCATTAAAGAATATGCGAATATTACAAATGTAACAAATTCCGAGTCCTATAATATTATTACGTTTTCAATGAGTGTATCATTAAGGTGTTAAATTAAAATTAAGTTGGCTAGAAACACGGTAGGAAAAGACCAATGATAAGATAGTTTCGTTAATTTTTAATAGCAGTAATAAATTCTACGAGTCGATTTCTAGGAAGTCGACCAATAAATATTGAAAGATTATGTTTGAAATCACTTATTTTTTTGACAAACAGATTTTTTAATTTGTTCATTCCGGAAGTTTAAGATTTATAAATGAGCATGATTGTTTACATTTTTCAACAATTAATTACGGTTATTAGAGTTTTTCGCAAAAAACGGTATCAGTAAAATTCGTGTTCAATCAAAAATTTACAGAAGTAAATCAACGGTTGTTGGTTTCCGCTTGGTTAGATATGGCTTCAAATAGTTTAGATGTTGATACAATAGAAATTGGTATGAAAATATTATTTACAATGAAGTTAATTATCTGTCTTTTGGAATTTTCTTTCGTGTACTGATACCGTCATACACTCATACATACTCGTCTAATTTAATTACAAAAAATTGAAAATATTAAAAATATTAAAGTATGAAGAAGTATTAAAAATGACGTTACTCAGTCCCCTCCTTTGGTAGGAGATGGCAAAGGTCTCTATAGCGTCCTCTCCGGGTTTGCAACTGTAACTGATAACAAATAATGGATTATAGTTACGTACTTATCTCATAGCTATTATCAAGAATATGCTAACTCCTTCGATTGGTGTTAATGATCTACAAAAACTTCATAGATTACATACGATTAGAAAAAAAATAGTGTGTAAAATGCACCGATTAAATTAGATTCTAAGAATATTGTTTTTCAATTCATACATCCAGGTTTTTGTCATTACCTTTTGGTAGACAAAGCAATTTTTTTCTTCTGACAACGTATACATTTCTTTATACATACTCAGTGGCGTGCCGAGGGGACGTACCTCAATTTCTTTTTTTTTCAAAAAAATTAAATCCCCTTTCTTGCAAAACATATCAAGTCTAATATCGTACTTTTTTAGAATATTCAAATATTCGAGTGTATATTGATTCCGCAGGATCGATCGTTATGCGATAACACAACATATCGATTACGCCGATAAATATTTTATGATTTATTGATCTAAATAATGACTTATTGATTCCTCAAAAACTTTTGTACGTTTTTATTATACTATGGGTTTCCTTAAACTTTTTATGTACGTATATCGATGTAAACACAGAAATATTGTGAAAACTTTGAGTACACATACTTAACATCAAGAATATATGGAAATAAAGACAAGGAAAATTTTATCTATGAAAAGAAAATGTGAAAATCAAAAATCATAAGCTATATGGTTCAAACAAATTCTGAAGATTCAACAATTTTAACAAGTAGTATTTAACAAAATATGTATCAATGCTTGTATCGTGACCGAATAAAATAATATAGCCTTTATTTCTACGAGATATTACTACAGTCATAAAAGAAATAAAAATCTGGTACATAAACCAAATGAAAATGAAAATTTCATACTTTTGGTTGGTGAAATTAATAAAATTATTTGTTTTTAAACTGTAAACAATTTCTCAGTATCAAGTTCTATTGTTAAAGTAGGTACTTATTTCCGAAACTTTTTAATCGTATTAAAAATATTATTACTAATTATTTACGATTCGTATTTTTAAAAAGATAATTACCTATACATTTTCAGTTTTATTGTACTAATCGATTAATATATTTAACAGTGTTATGTTTTATTGATATAACCATAAAATGTCAACTAAAGGTTAATCTTCATTGAGATAGCATTATTAAAATCTTGGTGGAATCGAATATATCGTGTGCAAGTCACTGTACCGTGTTCAAACTATAATATATCTCTGATTTTTATAATATTACTCGTTGACTCTATGGAAAACGTTTCTAAAACAGATTTTTCGATTCAGATTTCGTTTTGTCACCACGACCACAATAAAACTAGTTGTTCTCATTAAAATGCATCTCGTGTATATGATTCATGCTAGTGAATGTGTTCCTTATACAAATTGCTTAAAAATTTTCATCATTAAATGTCCTTAAAACAAAATCACAGTAATAACTAATTAGCAATAAACTCCATTTACGCGCGTCCGCAATAAATTATTGATAAATAATTGCGGTTTATCAGGTTCACCCGACAAAAGTTCTGTATAATTCCGGCTTGTTAAAACCAATGAATTTTCGAAAATGCAACAAAAATGATTTGTGATTATAATGGAAAATCTTATATTTAAATAGGAGTATTTGCTGCAATAAACCGATGAAGATTACACTTTACCAGTTCACTAAATCGTTTATTACCAGTAACGTTTACATACTTTTCAATATAGCTTATAATCATGATTTTCATAGGTGAAACTAAAGATCAATATTTTAATGTATCAGACATTATTTTTGTCATTTTTTTTTTTGTAATATAGAGATGGTTCTAAAATCAAGATTTACTCACCCTATGCATTTTTTTTTTTACCATAATTTTCTTCCATTTTATAAAAAACATAAAAATTTAAATACCTAACACTTTTCCACTAGTTAACTCTTTAACCTATTATTGTGTAATATTTACTTGAAAGTAAATATTATACTCTGTAAGACGTTAGAATTAATAATAATGACTAACTGTTTATTTATTTTTTTTATTCTGAGTAGACTGAAGTCTATTGTGAACCACTACTAATATGGTGCTGAGCCATATTAGACGGGGTCTACGAACCCCTGATATTTTATATTCATAGTATATTTTACAACATGTTAAAAGAAATGAACAATAGTGTAAGGAGAACGAGA